>CANYLF010048117.1:0-11108 GCA_948193215.1 Bocquillonia castaneifolia
GACCACCAAATCCAAACAAGCCGGGCAACACTGTTAACACCTTTTGCAACTTCCATCAAGTTGAAGGGCATGATACTGATAATTGTACAAAGCTGAAGACCACAATGCAAAATCTAATTGATGATGGAAAGATTCCTGATCATAAGGCAGATGACATGGAAGCTTGAGGCTCTATCCAAGATTGTGACCATTCTCTAAATATAGGACTCCTTTCGTTTGTTTATTTTCTTAAAGTAACATTTTAAGCCATCTTTGAAAATAATGTTAATAAAAGATCTTTTCTAGTTTTGTCATTTTCCTTGTTCCATTTGTTTTCTTTCATCCCTAAAGTCAATGATATAACTGCCAATTTTGCTTACCTGTGTGATGCTTTACCTGATGACACTGTGCATTACATGGATCATATCATAAGCATTTTTGACATTAATTCTATGCAAACACATTCTATTAATATTGGCATAAAAGATAATCCAAAGGAAATAATGCTTGCACCTGATATTACTGCTAATGAGAGAGACAAATTTAAGAAAATATTAAATGAAAGAAAGATAGTATTTACATGGACATATGATGAAATACCACGTATTGTTAGAAGCATTATAGAGCATCACATCCCTACAGATCCAAGCAAGAAGCTAGTCAAGCAGAATCTATGAAGACTCAGACCAGAATGGGCTAAACTCATCAAAGAGGAAGTGGAAAAGCATATTAAAGCCAGATTCCTCGAAGTGGTGAACTATCCGGGGTGGTTAGCCAACATTGTCCCAGTTCCAAAGAAGGATGGAAGGGTGAGAATGTGTGTGGACTACATGGATCTGAATAAAGCATCAATGAAGGATGACTTCCCATTAGCCCACATCGACGTTTTAGTGGATAGTGCAGCTGCAAGTGCCATGTACTCCTTTACAGATGGTTTCTCAGGCTATAATCAGGTTATGATGATCATGGACAAGATCAAGATAGCTTTCATCACAGAATGGGGTGTGTACTGCTACAAAGTCATGCTGTTCGGTTTGAAGAACGCGGGGGCAACCTATCACAGAATGGCCACGACCTTGCTTCATGGTATGATGCATAAATAGATTGAGGTATATGTTGATGACATGATGGTCAAATCATCAACCAGGGATGGACACTTTGAAGCTCTAATTTCCTAGCCTAGGTTGAGAAATACATCCTTAGACTCAATCCTAAGAAATGTATCTTTGGAGTTACCTCTATAAAGCTCCTTGGACACATTGTGAGTCAAAAGGGAATAGAAGCAGATCCAGACAAGGTAAAAGCAATTCAAGATATGCCAGCACCCAAGACTGAGAAGGAGGTTAGAGGTTTTTTGGGAAAAATCCAGTACAACAGCAGGTTCATCTCTAGATTAACCACGATTTGTGAGCCCATTTTCAAGTTGCTCAGAAAAGGTTAGAACATAGAGTGGGATAAACAATGTCAAGAGGCATTTGACAAGATTAAGCAATATTTAATGAATCCACTAGTTTTTGCAACCACCAAGGGCAGGAAAGCCATTAATATTGTACTTGGCCTTGGAGGATGATGCTATAGGTGCAATGGCCATGCAAGAAGATGAGAATGAGGTTGAGCATGCAATCTACTACCTTAGCAGGAAGTTATTATCCTACGAAGTAAAGTATGACATTGTTCAGAAAACCTGTTTGGAGGTGATATGGACGATAAGAAAGTTGAGGCATTACTACCAATCCTATCAGGTTCAAGCACTAGATAAAGTTGATCCATTACATTACTTGTATGAAGCACCTGTACTAGTAGGGAAGCTTACTAAATGGTTGGTATTGTTAACAGAATTTGATATACAGTACTTGACTAAAAAGACCATCAAGGGAGAGCTGTAGCAGAATTTCTTGCTCTAAATCTAATACAGTGGTAGGAAACATGGGAATATGATTTCCCTGATGAGTCTTTAAACCTGATAGAGGCAAATGGATGGAAGCTTTAGTTTGATGGAGCAGTCAATCAGAAAGGGGCCGGAGTGGGGGCAATTCTGGTCACACCTGAAGAAGAAAACATCCCTTTGGCCAGGAAGCTGGATTTCAAGGTCGCCAACAACATGACAGTATACAAGGCATATATATTAGGTTTAGGAGCAGCAATTACAGTAGGGGCAAAGAACCTCACTATCTATGGGGATTCGATGCTCATCATCAATCAAGCTTCTAAGAACTGGGAGGTCAAAGATGAGAAGCTGAAGCCTTATGCGGAGTACACTCAGATACTCACCCTAAGTATTTCTAACCATACCTTCACACACTTGCCAAGGGAAGAAAAGCAGATGGTGGATGCACTTGCGACTTTGGCATCTATGTGGGATAACCCTGGGAATGTAGCTATGAAGCCGTTAGTGATGTGTACATCTAAAATCCCTTGTTACCAGGGAGAACATGTAATGACTGTGTACGGACCAAAGGAGAGGCCTTGGTTCTATGAGATTCTGAGATTCCTAGAGAAGGGAGAATATCCAGAAGGAGCTTTGGGAAAGAAAAAGCATGCTTTAAGGGTCACCTCGAGGAACTACACTTACCATCAGGTGTTATTGTATAGGCGGGCTCCGAATGGAATACTACTTCGATGCCTTGATCAGTATGAAGTAGAAGAAGTCATGAAAGAAATTCATGCTGGGATTTATGGACCTCATATGAATGGGCACACTTTGGCTAAAAAGATAATCTGGCAAGGGTATTACCGGGACTCTATAGATAGAGACTGCATAAAGTTAGTCAAAAAATGTCATGAATGCCAACTGCATGGGAATCAGATTCATCTGCCATCGAATGAATTGTATAATCTTACATCTCCTTAGCCTTTCTCAGCTTGGGGGATTGATATTATTGGGGAAATAAGGCCAACAGCCTCCAACAGGTATAAATACATTGTTGTGGCTATTGAATATTTCTCCCGATATGTGGAAGCAATCTCACTACCAATAGTTACTGCAAAGAGTATGGTTGAATTCATAAAAAAGAAGCTCATCAACATATTTGGGCAACCACATTATATCGTCTCAGATAATGGGGTTCAATTTTAGGGAGAAACACCAGATCTACTAGAGGAAAAAGGACTTGAGCATCATAGATCTTTCCCTTACAGATCACAAGCTAATGGTGCGGTAGAAGAGGCTAATAAGATGATCAAAAAGATTCTGACTGAGATGGTAAGGACATACAAGGACTGGGTAGACAAATTACCCTTTGCTATTATAGGTTACAATACAACCATGAGAACCGCCATAGGGGAAACTCCCTATTCCCTTACGTTTGGAGGTGAAGCGGTGTTGACAATTGAAACCAAGATTCAATCACTGAGAGTGGTGTTAGAGCCATAAATTTCTGAAGCATAATGGGCTAAATCGAGATACCAACAGTTGTTATCTTTAGAAGAAAGATGAAAGAAAGCTCTACATCACACTCAGGTGTATCGGCAGAACATAGCCAGAGCCTTCAAAAAAGGAGTCAAAGTTAGGCCAATTAAAGAAGGAGATTGGGTGTTAAAGCAAGCCAAGCCAATTCCATTTGATCCTAGGGGAAAGTTCAAGCCAAACTGGGAAGGTCCATATCTGGTCAAGAAGATTTTTCTTAAATGAGCTGTGAAGATATCAGATTTAGAGGGAAATGAATTTTGGGAACCTGTGAACATGGATCGTCTTAAGAAATACTATCTTTAAGAAAAATGTATAAAAATAATAAATCTCGATGAGTTGAAAACCCGTTTGAGCGGCTCATGCAAAAATAAGGGAGCCCGTTATGATGAAAACCTCACAAGCAGGCATTTGAAGCAAATATTAGGGCAAAAGACTGCTAGGGTGAAAACCTCCAAAAATAGGGGCAGTCTAGGCAAAAATTAAGGCTATTGAGAGAAGAAAGTAAGATAGTAGTAATATCAGTTGTAATTATTAAAGTACGCTTCTGTACTAACATTAATAAAATAAAATAAACTTTGCAAAAAAAATTGTCAAACCTACTTGTGATGTCTGATTCTATGTTTGCATAACTAAAAAGCGAAAACATTACATAAATGAAGGAAATGTTTATGAGACTTAATTTTTCATATTTCTTTTTTCCTTTTGTCTTGCATCATATCTTCAAAACATTTAGTTTTCCTTTTGCATCATCTCTTGCCCTTTTTGCTTCACTATTGCTACTTGCAGCCATCAGCCTGTCACCTCTTTCTCTCAGTTCCTCTTCAGGAAGTTTAGCCTGCATAATAAGCCAAGACTGGTAATCTTCATCTATTTCATCCTGAAATAAAGTCCAAGCTCTATAAGAAGAATTTGCACTCATCGAAGCAACCCAAGCCTTGTAATTATCATCCGTGGTGACACTCTGGGTGAAGCTCAAGTTCCTATGAATGGTCCGGCCAGCCCAACAATCTTGGATGTCTCTCAGAAAATAAGTAGTAACAGCATAAGGCTCAAAGATGGGAATAACACCTGGAATCCTTTGCACCATTCCATACTGTCTACATACTTTAGCTGGGCAGTAGAAGGTCGTTATTCCGAGACCAGCAACTAGATCATAGTGGTCTACACAGCCAGTGGTCACAAAAGAAAGATTTCACCATGGACAGCTCCAACGAATTTGATCCTTGCTCTTAGAAGAGAAGAAATTAGTCCAGCCACCAGTCTCTTGCAGAGCAGCACGCTAAACTCCAGACAAGGCATGTCTCCTGGATTGCCATTGACGAGGTTTGTAAGTTTGGGGAATGATTGGGGGCATCATGATAGCCAATTTCCCTATAAGCTAAATCTGAAGAAGATTCACAGTTGAAGCTTTAAATGAAGAATGAAAAATAAAAAACACCAAAATAAGATATACCTGAAGCAGGATTGGGCTACCCCTCAGCCTTCAAGTGTTCTTGGTAGAATCTAAACCAATTATAGTTTTATCCAAAATGGTCAGAAAATGGTTATGTCCTCTATTCACCTGTTCTAAGATATGGGCAATCCAAAAACTGCCTCTACCCTCTATAGAGATCAGCAAGAAGTGAGAATAAAGGAAAAAGCTGGTAATCATCTTCTAGGAATTGCACCCTTTAGGTTTAGAGTCACCCAGTTCAAGCAACCGTTCATTCAGAATGTATTGACCATCTACACAGGATTGCGTCTGGTCCAAAGTTACTTTAAAGATGCCAGACATGAATTCTAGGGTTGGAGCATACAAGCTAGGTAATGCTAGAAGAGCATTAAAATCATGAACCTTGCCCAGCATGCCTTCAAAATTCTTCAAATAGGGGGTAGGTCCATGGTCCGTGTAATCCGATCCAATACTAGCAGCAATTATCAAGTTTCCACCATGGACAAAATCTATAGTTTAGGGGTTGATGTCAACATCAATCAAGTCAACAGAGCCCCTTATAATGTCATTGGGTCATTTACTGACATCTACACACATCTTGATGATCTTCACAGATTTTCATGAATCTAGGAGGATTCTATGCATGACATTCCACATCCAAAACTTCATTTCACGTAGGTATAAATTATAACATATCATGCACCTATAGGACATAGTTTTAGCATAAAATTCATGCATATAACATGCAATATGTATTAGCGTTCATATCTCTTACATACCAATACATGACATGCATTAGCATAAGCATAAATATGTTTCATGCATCCATACAAGACATGTGTACATTTACCAGGTAAATTGTCAAAGCTATAAAGGAAAGCACATGAATGACAACTGAAGTCAATACCATCACCGATGAAGACATCAGAAATAGCATTCGGGGGTAAGCAAGTCTGAGTACAATTTAAGTCCATTTGAGGATAAATTTCAAAAGAATACTGAGGATTACAAAGAACTACAGACAAGGTGTCTATAATTGAAAGGGGAAGTTGCAGAACAACAGAAAACTAAAAAAATTACAGAAAATTCTTAATCAATCCTTAATATTGATTGATGAAGAATCTGTAAGCACTTGTCAGATGAAGAATCTGTAAGCACATGTCATTAGGAGATTTCCAAAATTCTTCAAAATTATCAAACCAGAGGATTTCTTTAGTAAAATAGAAAATTGAGAGGCCTTTCTGGATAAAATATATAAATATAGCTAGAATGTTTTTCCCTAGTGTGAGTTGCAATCAGATATTCTCAAGGAGTAGACAATTTGATTCCCCAATGCGAGTTGTAATCAAGATTCCCCAGTAGAGCAGACATTAATCCTCAATGGACTTAACAAGTTATTTTCTAGCGACGGCTATCAAATCAAGCTTCCGGCGACGGCTATCCAATCCAGATTTTGGTGATGCTATCTTCTGGTAACGTCCATCAAATAAAGCTTCCAGTGACTGCTATCCAATCCAGATTTCAGTGACGGCTATCTTCCAGCGACGACTATCAAATCCAAATTCCAGTGACGGCTATTAAATCCATATTTCCATGACGGCTATCCAATCAAACTTCGATGATTGCTATCTTCTGGTGATGGCTATCTAATTCAGATTTCCATCAATGATCAAACCAAGAATCACCGGCGGTACTCCCCATGGAGTTTTATCAAGGCAGCTGAGGTCCGAGGTAAGGTTCCACGTTCCAAAGCTGAGGTATGCATTTTTTTTTCCAAAAATTATGTGGTTAGTGCTTTGTCATCATTTTCCATATTACTGGCTAATACTTCAAACCTCTGACAAAGCAGAGGCAAATTGTAGACATGTAATTTTTAGATGCAGGGATGGGGAAGTGGCTCGGAGTTTCTAATAATGATCACTTATGCTCACAAGGCGTAAGTAGAGTGATTATGGCATTTGTTTTAATCATGTGATGTTTCAGAATGGATTCAGATTTAAAAATGCATTGTTTTAAGTCAGAAAAATCATTTTAAAATAAAATCGTGAATTGTTTTCATCATTTCTTTTACACAAGCCTCAAAATGTTCTGAAACCTATTTTTATTGTAAATTGGGCCATTCTGCACGGTTTTGTCTCTAATACAATTTTTCTAATTCTGACGTTTAGGGCTCCAAAATGGACTAAGAACATCCACTGCCATGTTTATGGGCTAGGTTTGATGTTGGGCCTTTATGGTGGTTTTAAAGGTTGGAAATGGGCTTCAAATTCTATTCAATAGCTATGGGTCGGCCTTTTAATTAAATAATTAAGCTCTTTTGGGCTTGAAATTAATTAAGAGCCAAAGTCTATTTCTCTTTAAAACTTACAGAAGATTGATTTTAATTTTAACATTCAAAAACAGATTTGCATTGATCGTTCTTTCAAATTCAAAATAAATTAACAGAAGATTTGATTCCTGTTCATCACCATTTCAAATTCAAAACTCCTTCTGCTTAGAAAACAAGCAATGACACGGAGCCTCTACCTTTAAAAGGCACGCTCAAACTCATTTACAGGGGTTGGAATTTAGGGGGTTAGGAATTTTTATTCAATTTTAAGAAAAGAGTAATTTTGAGAGGAAGAAAGCTTTTGCAAGTTTTTTTAGAGAGAGAAAATCAAAGAAAACAAAAAGAAACATTACGTGATTGAAAATAACAATAGAAATGTCAAAAATTCACAACTGATGGAAATCAAGCCTTCCTATAGAAGTTCAATCAAAAGATTTGCCGTCTATTGAACCTGGAGTTTCACTGATCTTCACTGTAAGTTTTCTGAATCTATAAAATTGTTAATTTTTTTGTCATTAGCATGATGTTATTATGATTTTCATTCATTGTATGCATAAAAACATCCATCTACTCCATTTTGCTACGAAATCAATTTTGAACGTACGTACTGTATTTCTTGCATTTCACATTTGATTTTTGTTCTGTTGATTTGAAACATGTTTATATGTTAGATTTATTCAAATAAATTTTTTCAAGGCATGATTATGTGATTATTAATTGATTTTGGTGATTTACAGTTCACTGTACGTGATTTTTTCCAACTTCTTGTTTTAATGATTTTTTATTCTGAAAGTTATTTTAAATTGTGTTTTATGCTATTTATAAATGATTCTAACATGTTTATCATGAATCAAAAGGTATTTTAATCAATTTCAATTGATTTCACGAATACACAGTATACTGCACATTTACTACATTTGATGCATGTTCACTATTAGTGATTGATATGATGTAAATGGTTGATTTACATGCTATAATGTATGTTTTCATTTTTTAGAGATTATTCTAGGTTGTTTTGGATTGTTAGAACGTGGTATGAATGGTTTGAGTATATATTATGAAGATTCGTGAAAGCTGTGCATTTTATGCTCACTATGAATGTCAATTGTATGTTATTTGATTGTCTAGATGCATGCTAGGTTAGGTTGTGCCATATAGACATTGGTTTTGGGTTGTTTACACCATGCATTTGTGTTTTGGTTGAGTTTTCTACCAATTTTTTAGGCTTGGTAAACCCCAAAATTGCATTTTTCTGTGTTTTCTGCTGTCCCTTGCTTATGTGGTTAGCAACTCCACTAGTCAAGGTGCCTAAGGCACCAACGCCACTCATCATAGTGGCGTTGAGCCTCAACGCCACTCCTCATAGTGGTGTTGGGAGCTTTTTGCCTTAGAAGAGTGGCGATGGCCCCTGTAAAGTTTCCCCTAGTGCTCTACAACCTTTGTGCATAAAAATTTCACATGGAATGTAGCGATAAGGTAAGTAATCTAACATTCTTTGGTAAGAAATAGGCGAAACAATGCATGAAATGAGCCTAATAAGCTATTTGGTGATCCTTAGGCTAAAATGGTAGCAACTAAGGTTGTGTTGATGTGTTGGTGGTATTTGTTCTCACTCTTTGCATGTAATTTGAACTAATAATGATTTGGTAATGTAAAACTGATCCTTGCTTGTATAGAAACTCACTCTTTTTGCATGCTTAAATGTTGTAAAATGTAAGAATGTTCTTGTATGTTTTACTTGCTTTAAGTAGTGGAAATGAAGGTAGATATAATCCTATGAGTTGCTTGTAAAGAATCATGCCTTGAGAATGCATAAGTTCAATCTTGGAATCTTTGTGTTTATTTGGTGTCTTATGCATTCTCAAGTGAATCGAGACGCTCACAGTTTCTTTTCCCGATGCCTGTTCGGGTGGCGACTCACACTATTAGCTCCCTATGCTAAACGCATAGTGCCGCGGCCGTCGCATGACTTGGATCACTGAGGTAACCCATCTTTATCCACACTCCCCCTCAATCGAAGCAGAAATAATTTTGAAAAATTTTGACAGAGTTTTGTTATATATAAAGCATAACCAAAACCTATTGAAAACATGTGAATAAAGTATTAAGCCAAATGCAAAACTATATATGTATAAAAAGGCTAACAGTTAACGCCTAATTTTTGATGCAGGAATACGAAAACGGCCCAGTGATGATCATTCATGTTTTAAATAACATGAATTGAGTTGAAATTTTCTTTTTAGAGATTGCATAGCCATATTCAAAGTGTTTTCTAAGCTTACCAAGCATGTTTTCCCTGAAAATTATGTTTTAAGCATAAATAGTGTATTTTTCATACGATTTTCATCATAACTTTCTCTACGAGTATCAAAATGATTTGAAATTTTAATGGTTGATAGTCGAGGCATTCTGCATTTTTTCTCAGTTATAAGTTTTTGCAAAATCCGACGTTTGAAGGGCTAAAAGGGCCCAACGCCACTCTTCCAAGTGGAATTGGGCCCAATGCCACTCATGTGACTAGCGTTGGGCTCAACGCCACAAGGAAGACTGGTGTTGGGCCTCCAATGCCAGTAGCCCATTTTCAACCATAAAAAGCCCGGTTTCGGGCTGTTTCGGCCCGGAATGGCCCGTGCGAGCCGTACACGCGTCCCAAAGGCCTGGAGGACTATTTTTAACCAAAATTACCTTTGCTTTAAGCTCAAGTCATTGTGTTTTACTAGAAAACTGATTATGGTAACCCTAGCTTAAGTTTTAAGCTAATACGGGTATGAATACACTCTTAAAACTAGGTTTAGGCAACAGTGCAAACAAATTTTAGGGTTTGATTTCTGATATCAACACTCTAAATTCTTTTGATAGTAAAAATACTTACTCTTTCACATTATTTTACACAAAAACTCATCAAAGGTGTCATCTTTTCCATATAAAAGGTGTTTTGAAGCTTCTAGTCTATTCAAAGAAGTTCCCAACCGCTATAGAATTAATAGAAAGCAATACAAAAGTCACTCAAATCAGATCTGAGGGTTATAAAGCACTTCCAAGCCTATTACTTGTGAGATAAGTCTTTTATTCTTTCATTTTTTAATCATTTTTTTGCATATTTTCATGATTTGCATGCCATGAATGTTTCTTTGTTGTAATCTTTTGTTTAACATGTTTAAACGATTGTTTATGCATGTTATTTTTTTAAAATGTCTTTAAATGCCATGAACATGCATTATAATTGATGAAAGTTGATTCTTTTGCATGTTTTATGTGTGTTTTTTTAGATCTAAATTGTTTGATGCTATTAATATGTTTTCCATGCATAAAAATCGTGTCTTTTCATGTTTTAAACTATAAAAATATTTTTTACTATATTTTATGCATAAAAATCATATCTTTTTGAGTTTCAATGCATAAAGATTGATTTTTTTTTATGTTTTGATCTATAAAGTTGTTATCAAGGATTTAAAACCAGGACCGGACTGGCCGGTTCAACCGGTTAGACTGTGAACCGGAGGCCAGACCGGTCTGATTGAAGGCTAAAACCCAGAATTGAGGTTTAACCAGATCAGACGCATCAACCCTTGAAACTCGCTCAAACCCGCTGAACCATAAATTTTGTAAAAACAGGCCGATTTGTAAGATCAACAAAAAAAACTAAAAAAAGTCACAAACTCACGTGACCATCATAGATGAAAACCAAAGGAAAACTAGGTTTTCTTACCTTCTTTCTTTCAAACTCGCAGCATCCACTCTCACATACCTTTTCTCTTCCAATTCTTCTCACATCTCAATTCACATAACTCTTCTCTTCTCAAATTCCTTTTCTTTTCCCATCAAAGCCGCAAGAATAAGAAAGGTAAGTTTATAATTTAATGGGTTTTTTATTTGAACTAGATTTTAATTTAATGGGTTTTTGATTTTGTTGTTCACATGCTTGTAATTAGATGGATGTTGATTGTATTCTCTGTAAT
>CANYLF010048627.1:0-14606 GCA_948193215.1 Bocquillonia castaneifolia
TGTTTATATGTATATGTAAAAAGGATTTGAGTAAAAATGTGAATAAAGATTTGGTTTTGGTTCAATATATGTTGATGAAGTTTTCAAAGTTTCTTGTTATTGAACATTATTGTATTTTTAAGTTTGAAGGGTTTTGATATATATTCTAAGTGATTTTGAGTTGGTTTTAAGTATGGTTTTACTGAGGTAAGCCAGAAATACTGTTTTTAAACTGTGTTTTCTGTTCAAAAATTTTGGATTTGTGATTTTTGGCTTACAACGATCGTTCCACTATTCACAACGATCGTTCCTATATTGCAACGAGCTCGTTGCTAGTTTCCCATGAGCTCGTGTACCTCTCGGGAATTTTCAGACATTTTCGTGTATTTTACAATGATCACTGTTCATTTCACAACGATCGTTGTACTATTCACAATGATCGTTGCTATTTTAAAACGATCGTTGCAACCCTATTTTAAGAGAAAAATATATTTTCGAAGAGAATTTTTAATTGGATTTTAATTTATGATTAATTACTATCATTATACATATAAATGTGTATTAAATGGTGTTGGATTCGGGTCGTGACATTCCCATAGAAGGCGAACTCCCATTAACCATCTTCCTCTTTCAAAAAAGGTTCAAGTGATGGTAGGACATTCAGCTCAGAATTTCTCATTAACTATCACTCATTAACCATAACTATGATGGTAATCAATAGTATGACAATTCCATCTATAAGTGGTAGTTATTGATTTCACCACCCAACAAGTGCGCATTGAAAATCAAGGGTAGCTTGACCAATGTTACCCGCGAGGTGGGGTGTTTTAATGCAAGCATGCAATGCAAGGAAACTAGAGTTCAGAATAATAATAAGAAGTGGCTATAATCACATGAATTAGTAGTATGTCATCCCTAGTGGAGTCGCCAAATTGTAGACAAAGAGGGGTCTCCTCAGTAGTCCCAGCCTGATTAACAACTACGGCACCGCGTGTTTAGCGTAAGGAAGTCTTCTCTGGGACTAATAGATCGATCGATAAGATTCCTAACCCTACGAATGTCACTCAGAATTGATCGTTATATAATTAATCAAACTTTTAATAAATAAAACCCGAGGAAAATACAATAAAAAGGTAGAAAATAATTTCTCATTCCTTTTCTCTATGGTGTATGTATATTCTTGCCTTTCTGTTATCCCGGGTAATAATTAAACAAATTAGTTTGCAAACATTAACTTATAAAATATAAAAATAAATTAGAAACTAACTATGGATGTTCTGCTTGTAAATAAATATGGAAATAATCCACTCAATAACCATTATTAAAAATAAATAGGAACCCACCAAATACAATAATCAACAATCAATCAATCAGGATTAATTCTATCGGACTAAATGCAAAAAGATAAAACTGAATAGAAACAATATTAGGCACGATCATTTATTGCATACTACTTTCTGGGTAATTTATCACTTTGTATTATATGTCCTTTGTAGGAAATAAAGACCACTTTACTTAATTAAATGGGGAATTGCCTAGTATGGATGACTCATTCCGAACCCAGACTCATCTAGAGTGATGACGGATGGGAATTACAAAGGAAACAACCTGTCTTACTCATCACTTAATGTCCCGATCGCAATTCGGGTGACAACTCCATGATTTTCTAAAAAACTAAATCCCAATTTAGTCAGTCAGCTCGCCATTGCCATTGGTCACACCCAGGGCATGAAAAACATGTGTGTCCACACGCACTTTGCCGGTGTAAAGCATGGATACATTCAAATGTTTTGTCACAAGGTAACTTATGACTTTGGGAAGGGTCATCACTTAGATTAGTTAGGTAGAGCCGAAGTTGAAGATTATGTTTTATGATAGGAATGCTCTTTCTCTGTCTAGCCAATTGGATTCAAGATTATCTCCTGATTTCAAAAGGTTGTCTGGTCTCGATCTCTCTAATAACCATATCTCATTTCATGCATCATTGCCTTAGTATTTGCCTAGGGCGCCTCTTTACGAGGTCTTCACCCTAGCAGGCTGCCCTAACTTTTGTATAAGTCACCCACAGATGGGTTTTCGACTTATCGGGCTTTTATCTTCTCCTTTTGCCTTTACTTTTAGATGAATTACCTCATTGTGGGGGGTTTCATAATTCATTAGGCCCGTTATTATCATTTTTCTTTGCAGGAATGGTTATCAGAAAAAGGGTTGCTCATGGTGCCCCCATGTAATGGGGTGGCATGTGCCATCTTGGTCATACGTGTGTTCATAAGTCTTTCATGTTCATGCCTGGTCATCTTGTTCGCTTTTAGGGTGCACCCATTGAGTGGGTGATTGATAGCTGTGTGGTGGAAGGAAGCATTTTCTCCTGTCAGTAGCGTTGTTTCTTTATCCTTTGTGGTGAGGATGTCAGTCGACTCACTCAAAGATGCTGAGTCACTCTTGTGTGTGCTTTAACCATTATTGGGATTCCCAAGTTGGTCATCTTCTCGATCTTTTGCCTGCTTAGTATTTCTTTAATAATGCAATGATGGGATGCAACAAGATAATTTGACAAAAGCTTCCCAAAACCATTTCTAACTCATTTAACGTTCTTACAACAATGTACTCCGCATGCCACAATGGTCACAATCGTTCTGTCATTCATTTTCATTTTTTTTTTGCAAGTGTAGCCTTCTGAGGACATACATGCATCTTCTGATGGTGCATTTTCATGTGTGTTTCTGGCTCCGACTAGAGAGATAATGATGATTGCAGAGTCTTTTATCTTTGGAAAATGTCAACCCTACTAGAAAGATTGTGGCTAAATCAATTTTCATTGAGGGTCCTCGAGATGCCCCCTAATGTTTCCCTTCATTTCTCAAGTACTCTTTCTTTCTAGTATTTTGTGCTTTTATCTCGTGGATTCATTGGCGATTTCGCTTTTAGAAGGATCTCCTCGACTCTGTTTCATTTTCTTTCACAGTGTAAGCCTCCTCTTTCCATTTTATCTTTACCAGTTTTGTCTTTCCTCATGTATTGTCATCTTCATCATTCTCTAGAATACTTTTGAGTCTGACTGAGCTCTGTACGCCCTTTTTTTCTCTCTTTGTTTGCACAACTGTGAACATTGTGACAAGTGTTTCTTAACATGGTAATGGCATTAAGATGAGTCATCATGATATGGATGCTTGTCAAATAAGCCTTGGATGCAATGCACTTATAAAGAAATACTACTCAGATAGAAAGGAAAGATAGATGTTCAAGTTACATATTACAAACCAAGTAAAAGGGATAATTTATAAGCTAATTGCTCAATCATCAAATCCTAGATGCTCAGGGTCCAAAATTCTTCTTTCTTTGATGAGGTCTTGGATGCGATGTCGGATTGTGGCATAGTTGTCAGTGTGATTTCTGTCCACCACGTGAAACATGTAGAAAGTGCCAGGATATAGTTGCGAGAATTTGGGTTAGCTAGTTTTGCTGTGGGTTGTGACTACAGTATATTAAAGTATTTTAGATATTCAAAGATAGTTTATAGTAGGAATGGTAGTTTAGAGAAATTCCTGGTAGTTGAGATACTTCCCTCGTCCATTTTAGCTGTGATTGAACTATCAAAGTGAACTAGTGCAAATTTCCTTGTATCTATGAATCCTCTAATGATACACTTCAATCTGATGCAATTATCTATAAGATGTTCCCCGGCTTTGTGGAACTCACAGTAAGTTCCTGGGGTAAAGTCTAAAGCATTAAGACTTGGGTTGGTCTTGGTTGGTTCTCGGGTTATGAATCCCTTCAGAGCCAAACTGTGGTAGATTTTTGAAATGGGCTACTCATAATCAAAAACCCATAGGGGAGTGGGGTTAATTCTGTGATAGGCTTCCCAGTGTCAATGTAGCATAGGACATTTGGTCTAGCTTCGAGCCAGTTGTTCAGTTGACATCTCATAGCCTGGTAGAATTGGCGGTAATCTGAGGCAGGTCCATATCCTCTTGGTGGCTCGAATGTAAGATTAGTTGGCATGCTCGATTCCATAGGTAGGTAGGGGGCTTGACTATGGTATGATCCATAGTTCTGTGTCAGCTTCGGAGTAATAGTGTTATTTGTTGTGTTGGCTCTTGAAACTAGGACAGACATATCCTGCTGAGTCGGACTACCCGGAGATCTGTTGGATCTGAACTCTCACATAAGGGCATACATCTCTTCTCATACTACTTTACAAAATTGTTGAACATCAAATGGGTCAGCCATCTCTGCAAAACAAAGAGTTATGACAAAACTAGAATCCATAATGTATATGCATCCTATATGCATGAAATGTTTTTATGTTCCTAGTGTCTTGTGCAGAGTGTATGTTCTTATTGGCGACAATTAGCTCTCATTTATCCTCTGTCGTGGTCGAGCATGCCTCGAGCCTTCTGCTTTTATTTGAACCTTTATTAAATGCTGAGTTCACGTGCTTATCCAGCTATTTAATGCCAAATCTAGCCGCAGCGTGTCTATTCTTTATGACCTTCCGTTGTGTTAAAGCACACAACATTTAACAACTATGAGTGTAGGAGCTTTTTGAGCGACAGTTTATCATCACACTATCACTTTGTCCTAACCATCCTTCTAATCTCCCGGTGTGTGCACTTATTCAAGACACATTCAATAGTGCAAGATTCATTCACACCAGATGAAACTCACCATACTTGTATAAAAGAAACTATTGTTCTGATAAATATTATCTATAATTTACAAATAAAATAGATAATCTCTTTTATTAATCAAGTATTCTCTCAAAAGGTGAAATGCTTTCATCTGCCAACTATTCACAAAGTCTATCGTACTCTCGCCTTAGCATGCTGTCTATCTTAGTTTCCTCGTTTCTTTTCCTTCTTCCTCTTCTCTTTTTCTTTCTCTAGGTGACCTAGAACTGTAGGCAATTCATCGGTATGGTGCTTAGCCATGCAATCTAGGAGCCAATTGCCCTTCTTATTTAATAAAGGTGCAGCTTTAGAGACCCTCCAATCAGCTTGGTCTTCAGTAGGGATTTATGTAGACACGATAGAGTCAAACTGATGAATTCCCCATTCTGTAGGGTACCTAACTATTCCATCACCTAGACTGATCAACTTTTCCTCCATGACTAGGACTGATACCTTTTCAATAAATCTCCGATAATCTTTCAGGTAATGCCCGATAGATTGGTGGTAGCGGCAATACTCATGAACAGACAACTAGTCCGGGGTGCCATAGATGGGTTGGTTAATGGGCTGCAAGTTCCCTTTCATCATCAGGTTTGTGAAAATCACATCCAAAGTACATAGAATTGTGCAAAAAAGTACCTTCAGTCGAAGAGGAGGCACCTCTCCCCCTTAAAAGAACCAGGGAGTAGGCTTCTGATTCTCTCATATTTTTCCACCTCTAGAAAGATTATGAACCCTCCATTAGTGATGGTAATTATTATATTATGTCATAGCTCGTTAACTACCAGCCTGAAAGATCCATACTCATCCACATAATGTCCATCGGTGCCATTGTACTCATAGAAGGCATAAGGCCTATATACCTCATTCCCTTCAATAGGTGGTGAAGGGGTCCGATTTAATAACCCACATTTATTTAACCTCCCAAAGATTTCTAATGGTCTCAATTTCTTTCCCCAAAGATAGTCATGCCCCTCATAATCTCCGTTTGGGACCATAATCTCCCATGTTTCAAGGTGTGCACTTAGAGCATATTTTTCTACCCCTACTTTCACCAATATATCATCATCAACCAGTTGTTGTATGTCTCTTCTTTGGGTTTGACAATTGTCTATCCAATTTCCTTCCACCGTATGATAATCATAAAAAGTTCTCAACTTGAATCTGGCAGACCCAACATTTGAACTGAAGTGGGCTAATCTAGCTGATAAGATACCCCATTCCTTGAGCATTACAAAGGTGATTGATATGGGCTGCTCTATATATATTATTGAAGACTGTCCTTAATTTAAATCAGGTATGATTGTAGAAGAACTCGAGCCTGGGCTACTTTTCAGGGCACCATCATGGGGAAAACGAGAGCTACTTACCATTGGTCTGCAAGAAAAAAAGGTTATATGATGTATGCATGTGATGTAGATGCATGTATGCATGACAAGAAAATAAGAAAACTGTTAGCTATACAAATGCCAAATACTGCCAAATGGCATGCCTTCCACCCTTATTACTCCCGAACACGTGTTCCATTAGTAAAAGTACATTTCCTAGGTAGGCTGGGGTACTTTATTTCATCAACAGGGGATGATAGTACTACCATACAAATATAATGTCTCAAACTATCGTAGCAAACGATAGTATTATGATGGTTGAGTTTGTAGCCTTTTGCCTTACTTCTGTTTTTAAATGGACATAGTTTCTGTATAGGCTTTAGGTTTAATGATCATAAATGCTCATGGCAGCATTACTACAAGTAGGATTACTTGGGTAAACCTAAGGGAAACTTCTATGGCCATTATATGCTGGGTTTTGACATTTGGTTTGGCTAAAAAGACTCCCACGAAAGTAAATTTCCTTTGAATGTCATCCCCACTAAAGGGTTCAAGCGACAAGTCATCTCAATTGTGAGTGGTAATCACCGATAATACAACCTAAGAAATGACTGGAATCATTATATTGCATTACAATTAGTACCGGGGTTCAAGGGTCATGTAGAGAAATGCAATGCAGGAGAGGAGAACAATAACCATATTAATTAAAAAAGATGAAAAATTGCTCGGAATCTCATTCATTTTAATTTTTTTAAAAAAAGCTTCCCTAGTGGATCGGCACTGTGGATAACAGGGTGTGCGCCCGCTGGTGGTGTCCAATGGCAATGGGGAGTTGACTCACTAATTTGGGATTTTAGATCTTAGAAAACGTGTGGAGTTGCCACCTGAATTGCATCGGGGCACTGAGTGATGAATAAAACAGGAGAATCCTTTAGAATTCCCATCCTTCATCACTCCAGATAATTCTAGGTTCGGAATGAGTCTTTCATAGTAAGCAAATTCCCATTTAATTAATTCAAAAGGTTATTATTTCCTATAGAGGATAAACAATAATAAAGTGATAAGTCACCCAGAAAATAATATGTCACTGTTAGGATGAATGATCATCTTTAATATTATTTATAATCAGTTTTATTTCTCTGCATTTAGTCTGGAATATTTAACCCTAATTGATTGAGAGCAGTTTGCTATATTGGTGGGTTTCTATTTATTTTAACGATGTTAATCAAATGGATTATATCCTTATTTATTTACATGCAGAACATCCATGGTCGGTTTCTAATATATTTTATACTATTTTAAACATTAGTGTTTGCACATTATGTATTTATTTGTTACCCGGAATAATAAATAGCAAGAATATACATACACACTTAGAGAAAGAAAAGTAGAAATGATTTTCTACCATTTTTAATGTACTATTTATCGGGTTTTATTTATTAAAAGGTCCGATTATTCATTTCAACTTATTATTATACGTGATTGGTGGAAGAGTAAATAGGGTTAGAAAACCTTACCGATCAACCGATTAATCCTAGAGAGGACTTATCAGTTTACCTTGAAGCTTCATCAATCTGGAGGGCTCGGTCCCCTCTTTTTTCTTCTTGCATGCCTTCTATGTAATGGTTTGACCAAATCATTATCAATGGTTCGGTCGAACCATCAACTGGGCTAGGTCCAAAGACATATTTGAAATCAAAAATCTAGCACTAAAGTTGAACAATCGATCAAGAATTTAATCAACCGATCGGTTGATCAATGATTCGGTCGGATGTTGATGATGAACCGAGATTATAGAATCCAATCTTAACCTGTTTATTATATATTTTTAAAATAAATTACATACAGAGGAAGGTGTAATCCTGGGGGAACCTTTAAAGACCTTATATACACTAGAGAAAGGGACTTTTAACAGATCTCCAAAGTTGTAGATCCCCAACTGGTTTCAATCTATGTCTTGAGTTATAGGACCTTAAACTTCCCTCTGTTTATCATAAGATCATCCTCTCATCACCAATAAGTCACATATATGATTAGAAGACAAAACTATGTCGGAGATAAATATGCAAAGTTACAATAGCTAATATAATAGAGAAACAATGAAAATATACAACCAAACACTTGTTATGAGGATGATTATGTGATGTTGTAAGACCCCTTAAGGAAGGACTTGTATCATTACTTTAAGCTTATTGATGAGTCATAGAGAATCAGAGACGACGAAGCTTACTCCCTTTTTCTCACTTTCCTTTGGCTTAAGGTTTTCTCTCTCTATTTTTTGTTGTGGTTTTCCTAATTGTTAAACATGCATCCCCCTTTGCTGAGGTATTGACACTTGGGTTTTATAATTCAAAGGAGTAGGAGCATGTAAGCCTACTCCTCAGGTTGTCCAATCAACCAATTTGCAGTGAATATTTATGATGGCCTACTTTCTAGGGCACTGAACCGGTCAAATATTTTCATCAATGAACTGGTCGGTTCATTGATGATTCAGTCGAATCTTCATTTCGGGCCTCAAAGGCCCATTAGGCATAAGTCCTGGTATTTTAGTTAATAAACCAGTTCAAATAACAATGATTCGACTGAATCATTATTACTGAACCGATCGGATCATTGGATTTTAAGACACATTTGTCCTCTAAGTCTTGTCAGGTGTGTGCTTAGGAGGGTATAACTCTCTCAAACCCATAGGCTAGACTTGGAAATTCTGTATCCTAAAATTTAGTGTCTACATGAACAAAGAACTCAGTAAGTGAAATATGAATGAAAGGCTATTCATTATGCTCAATGCAAGTTGTATGGCCACACTTCTCCTAATTATCCTCTCAAGGAGAACTAGGTCTGGGTGATCAAAGCCTTTACTCATGACCCTTTCATTCAAACTTCTATATGAGTCTTTCTGCATCAGAGGCTATTAGGTTGGAAGCTAGGAAAACCCCTAATCAAGATATTCCAAAGTCTTCCAAAAGGGAGGCACGTCTTCTACTAATATTAATGTTAATCCAAATTATGAAAATTGATTCAGCTTGTTCAGTCTGGTGCACAAGGAAAAAGGCTAAGCATGCTAAGAAAGCTTTGAAAACATATCAAAATCATCAATATGGCACAAGATTGAGCACTAAAGGTAATATTTAACCCTTTGTTGTTATTTCTGAGATTTTATCTAGCAATTATGTTACTCAATCCAAGAGGACTCTTGTGCCTCTAGATAGAGATAAATGATGATTAATTGGAATGTGAGGGATCTTAATGACCCTAATAAACAAGCAGAGGTGAGATCCCTGCTTAGAAGGAATAAAACTGATCTTATAAGCATTTTGGAGTCTCGAGTCAAATCTAATAATATTGGTTCTGTATGTAATAATTTTAGGTTGCATAATTGGAATTACTTCACTAATCATCAGTTTGCTGATTTGGGTCATATTTGTATTATGTTTAGCCATAATCTTGATATTGACATTGTGGATATGAGTGCTCAATTTATTACTTGTAGAGTGTCCTATAATGAGCAAACTTTTCTTGGACTGTTGTTTATGATTTTAATAGCATTAAGGATAAGAAATTATTGTAGGATGACTTACCAAGATTTAGTAGTACTTGCACCAAGCCTTGGTTAAATTAGGGGGATTCTAATGCCGTGATGGGAGAGGCTTAAAGAATTGGAGCTAATAGTCTTGAAGATC
This sequence comes from Bocquillonia castaneifolia, assembly GCA_948193215.1. Taxonomy (NCBI): domain Eukaryota; kingdom Viridiplantae; phylum Streptophyta; class Magnoliopsida; order Malpighiales; family Euphorbiaceae; genus Bocquillonia; species Bocquillonia castaneifolia. Next base: position 9,661 of record CANYLF010048627.1, read on the forward strand.
ATCATAGATTGGAGATGGTAAATTTAGTGAATCAAAATGAGTTAGCAGTATTAAATGGCAGTGGATTGTATTTTACTTTGACAAATAACCAATTCGTCCCTCATAGAATTTGGAGAAGGCTTGATAAGGCATTGGTAAATATTACTTTTATGGAGAGGTTTCAGGGAGCAGTAGCTAAACTCTCCCCCTGTTTTATCTTATCATTCCCCAATCTTTGCACAATTTCTACAATTTTCAAATCATGGCAGGAAATCTTTTAGATTTTTCAACTTCTAGGTACATCATCCAAATTTTAAAATAATAATTGATGAAGGATGGTAGTAGTTTGATAGAGGTTTTATGGCCTATTGCATTGTTCAAAAGTTGCAAAGGATTAAAAAAAGGCTTCAAAGCTCAATAGAACAAAATTTAGTGATCTTTCTGCAGAGTTCAAGCACAAAAATATAGAGTAGAACAATTGAAAATATCTTCTTCTAGAAGAATGTTCTATGGTTATGAAATTAAGAAGATTGCAGAGTCTTGAGGAAAGCTTCTACAAGCAAAAAATCCAGAATTTAGTGGATCAAATTGGGAGATTCAAACACCAAGTTCTTCTACAATTCACTAAAGAGGATGAGGTTTCAAATCCTTGTCTCTCAAGTGATCATAACGGATAATAAAATGCTCCATTCTGATGATAGAATTCATACTGGTTTCACAGAGTATTTTCAAAACATTTTAAGGTTAGCTAATAAAAACATGAGTCATCTTGTCATGTCATTCTTTAGGAAGGACCTCTTCTTGCCAATGAGGATGCATAAATGATTATTAAAGATATGTCTGAATAGGAAGTAAGGACTACAGTCTTTTCAATTAGAGTAGACAAAGGCCTTGGTTTGGATGGATTCAATAGCTTCTTCTTTTAACAATACTAGATTATTATGAAGGAGATTGTTCAAATGGTACAAGAGTTCTTCCATTCAAGGAAAATATTAAAGCAGCTTAATCTAACTGTTTTTACAATCATTCCCAAGTCCCCAAATGCTGACAAGATGAATGAATTTCGATCATCACCAAGATTATTACATTCAGACTCAATCAGTGCTTCAAAAGCTTATTTCTGCTAACCAATCAGCATTTTTCCTTGGAAGGAGCATCAATGACAATATAGCACTGGCAAATGAGGTAGTGCACAATTATCATTTGCAACATTCTCAAGCCAAATGCATAATGAAAATAGATTTACAAAGGGCATATGATTTTGTATCATGAGACTTCATTGCAAAGGTATTGTTTGGGTTCAACTTTCCTCCTAAATTCATTGCTTTGGTCATGGAGTGCATTAGATCTGTAGCTTTCTCAATTACTTGGAAAGGAGTTCTAGGCCCCATCTTCAAAGCTTAGAAAGGAATTAGACAAGGAGACCTTCTTCGTTGATTTTTGTCATATGCATGGAGTTTCTTTTTAGAAGTATGAGATCTTCAGTGAATAGGTAGTTCAAGTACCATCATGGTTGTAGGCAATTGAAGCTAAATCATCCCATTTTTGCTAATGATTTGTTACTTTTTCTATGGGGGAGATGAAACTCTGTACAACAACTTTTTTGGCACTTTAGACCATTTTTCTAAGGTCTCAAGACTTCAAGTTAATACTTCTAAGACCCAAATATTCTTCTTAGGAGTTCCAGTGCATTCCATGAAATGACCAAGAGGGGGGGGAGGTGAATTGGTGTGGAATAGAAAAAAAAATTTGCTTTGAAGAATGAACAAGAATTTATATTGGTTCGGTCCCAACTTGACCTATGTCCACTTCTCCCAAAGACACTCTTTGGGGTTCCACTAACCACAAATAGAAAACAATGGAGATTTCAAGGCAATCTTTAACCTTTATGATGTGAGATTTATAAGACTATCTCACTACCTTTACAATGAAGATTTCTAAGGCTATCTTCAAACTTTACAAATGACTTTTCTAAGGCTAACTCACAAATCAAACTCAAGTTTTTTTATGGCTTACACTCAAAACCCAAGACTCAAGTGCTTTCAAGCTACACACTTAAATATTTCCTTGTGTTTTACTATCTCTCACACAATATAAAAACAAATTGAAAGTTATAAGAAGAAGCATGAAGGGTTTTTCTCATAATTACAACATAAACTCTTAAATAACTTATGAATATTATAACTCTTAATTGCTATTATTTCTTTCAAGCTACTGTGTATGTTTTGGTGCCAGAAAATTTGAAGTGGTTTCATAATCAATCAAGAAATTCAAACATGATTGATAAGGCTCCATTCTTCAAGGCTGCCAACTTGCTTGATAAATGAAGCATGTCTCCTTCAAAATTCAATATCTCCAGCTATACTCATTGAAAAATTGTGATTCCTTTTTTGTTAGAAACTAGACATCCATACCTTTTCAGTAATATATGGCTTGTTTTCTGGAGATTTGTATATTTTTTTGCAATAATTCAAACAATGGACGCCTAAAGCATGTGACTTACAGCTGGAGTAGTCTGTATTCAAACAAGAATATCTCTTGTAGAAAATTCAAAATGCTTCACTGTATTTTTTCATTAAAAAATAGACTTCCAAAGCCACAACCTCACCAAATTTCACATTCAAATAATTTTTCTACAAATTTTGGCATAAGTTTGAATACAACCTATGTGTTCAGTCCTTTGTCTGATAGCATGACCATAAATCACTCAAACATTCATATCTTTAATTTTTCAACTCCAAAAATTCAAATAAAATTTTTTATGAATACTAGACATATTGAGCTTTCAATCCATATATAATTTATAATATGATTATTGCCCAACTAGTGTAGTTAATTCGTTTAATTCAGCCCCTCCGAAATTGACTCTACACATTTAGTTTTTTTTAAGCCCTAAACTTCCATTATACCATGTCCATTGTGCATAAGTTGTAGATTTAATTAGCCCATGATATATTTTATCTTTTTACCCCAAACTCTCTCCAATTAACCCAAGTGTTTTATTGAGGTTTACACTTGAACCTATCCACCTAATCTAAACAACATTATCCCAAGTGTCTTAATAAGGTTTACACTTGAACCTATCCACCTAAACTAAAACACCAAGCTTTTTAATAACGTTAATTCATGTTCACTCGACTAAGATAAAGAAATGTGACTTGTGCAAAATGTTTACATCATCCAATAAAAATATCCATCCTTTTATATTGTGATACCTGAAAAACACTTAATAGACATATTAGTGAATAACTTAATGTTTTACATCATCAAAATCATCAGTGAAATATTGGGGCTAACAATCTCCCCCTTTTTGATGATGACAAAATATTAAGTTTACAAAAAATAATATAAAAGTACAAAATAATATCAAAAATACAAAATATTTTTATTTTCTCCCCCTTTTTGTCATCAACCAAAAAGGGTAACAGAAGGATATATAAAACAGCAGGGTAGACAAAAAGCTCCCCCTCAACAAAATACAAAAGCATAAACAAAATGAAATTAAGATGATGAAAAAAGCATTTTGGCCAGAACAGTCCTTAAATCAGTTAAAGTCTGATTGGTTTGTGCTTGTTGTTCTTGCAAAAATAATAAATATTGCTCGATAGATATCAAGCGAGAACTGGTGTCTTGGATTAAAGAATAAAGGTCTTCAAGAGAGTGAGAAGTGGAGGATTGAGCAGGTTGTTGAAATTGTGGCGGATTCAACTCCACTTGACCAATAGTAGGAATTTGAGGAATACCTTGCACTTCTATTACTTCATTCACTACTATAGGTTGTTTCCCTTTAGATTTGTGATGGTGCTCATTTTCTAGAGCAGAAAGAATTAACTGATCAAGAATTGAGTTTGGAAATGGTTGCCTAAAGATATACTCATTACAATCTAAATTAACTCCAAAGTATTCAAAAATATGAGTTAAAATTCCACCATATGGTAATGAGAGATCTTTTGGAACCACGAAAGCCATAAAAGAAAGAATTGAACCTGGAAGATTTATTGGTTTTTTGGATAAGAGCATTGAAACAAAAAAACATATCTTGTTCAGAAACTCGAAGAAGTTCAGGATCTCTAGGAAAAAATATTGTAAAAACACAAATGATTCTGAAAAAAGGTAGGAGTTGATCAACATGAGGAACACATTTGGACTAAAATGAATCATCAGGCATGACAATTCGAGTTTGTTCAAGAGGAGAAATTGGATAAAGAGACCAATCTGATAAATTCTGTATTCCCCAACCTTCATAAGAAATGTTTAAAATCCTCCCAAGAGTAGGATAATCAAGAGTGATTTCTTTACCTTGAACAAAAGATTTAAGAGTGCGAGAATTTTGGGAGAAGATGAGATTGGAATAAAACTGCTTAACCAACCAAGGAAATATCAATTTTTCATTGGTGAAAAGTTTGAGCCAACCTTAAGCATCAAAAACTTCTTAAATCTCATATTTTATGAAAAATGAAATATCAAAGATGATTTTAGGAATGAGAAGATTTTGAACAACTATTTTATCGTTCCTAGAACGAGGAAAGTTTTTAACTTGAAAAGGAAAACAAGAGAAAGGAAATGTTGAATCCATGATTTTTTTTAAAGGATAGAAGTAGAAACTAATACTTAAAGAAAATGCACTTGAATGCATCTAACAAGCAATAAAAGTGTAGTATTTATAAGGTTTCTCTTATGTGTGCTTGTGCAAAAGAACATAAAAAAAATCTTACCATATCAAAATATTTAAAACGTTCTCTGACAAGCCTTGACAATAGTTCTTAAGATGTGTAAAGTCAATTTGAATATGCAAATAAACAGTAAAAATATCTTACCGAATCAATATAATTCAAAAGTTTTCTGACAAGCCTTGACAATAATTCTGAAGATGTGTAAATTCAAATGTGTCATTAAGTAAATTTATATTAGAGAATCCTTCCATCAATCATACCAAGCTCTCTCTTAATGAAATTATCCTTTCCTCG
>CANYLF010048636.1:0-16693 GCA_948193215.1 Bocquillonia castaneifolia
AACAAAAAAACTCGACTTTCTGATTTTAATATCGCGGCGCGATTATAACCATCACGGGCGTGATCACACAAACAGAGAAAAAGGACATTTTGGACTTGAAATCGCGTGCGCGATTTCTACAGTCGCGGGCGCGACTTAGAGAACTCAGAAACTACGTGTTTAAGGTTGAAATCTAGCAAAAAACTATCAGAAAACAACATGCCAAATATACTAAACTTGCATCACACTTTATTTACAATCTTAATACTTATAAATACATAAAAAAAATATGCCATTGTACAAACATTAAGCTCATTATACAATTGTCACTTATCAACCCAAATATCATTTACAAACATATGTAATATGCAAATCCAAAGCACAGAACAAGCTAGTGATCCATTGGCCAACCTAAACTTCTATTACAAATGCACGTAGACATCCGAATCTTAACAAGATCCACAACCTGAAAAATATATATTGCTAAGGGGTGAGCTGGCGACTCAGTAAATCAATAACTGTTAATACTAACCACTAAATACACATTTATATATATATATCAAGATTCTCAACTTAATTATATAACATTACCTTGAACCACCAATTCCATGAATTCACAACTTATCCATCCACACAAAACTTCACATCCATCATTACAAAAATTACCAAACTCATCAATACAATCACCAAACTCACCAACACAATCACAATAGGTTTAATACCTCATCAAAAAAAATAGCACTTCCATCACATCTTCAATCTCAATTCACAATTCACAAATCACCATTCAAAAATCACAATTACAATCAACCTTGAAAATTAGATAAATTGGCTAAATGAATGGTTCAAAGAATAGTAACCCGATCACATCTTTTTCAACAATTCACATCTCTTTCATTATCATATCTTTTCATTTCAATTCCCCTCTTTACTTTTCTAGGGGTTGTCATAATTCATTCAATTCCCCTCTTCACTTTTCTAGGGGTTTATGATAATTCATTTTATTTCTCCTTTTCACTTTTCTAAGGGTTTCTCATAATTCATCATTTCAATCTCAACACTTGGGTTACCAATTCATAACCAAACACTTAGACAATCAAGCTCATTACCAAGCCAAACATAAACGATTCATCACAAACAATCGAACACAACCATTTCATGACAACACTCAATCGAACAATCATCTTATCTCAACAATCAATCAAACAGCCACTTCATCACAATAAGCAATCAAACAACCATTTCATTCCAATAACAATCAAACCATTTCATCTCAATGATCAATCACAATCAAAATTTACAATCAATTCATCACAATAATAAATCACAACCATTTCATCCCATTTCAATACTCTTCTCAACAATCTCATCTCAAAATTCTCATATCTCAATATCCTCATCTCATTCCACTTTTCTCAAATCATTTCCATATCAATTGCTCATCAATCATCCTTTTCACATTCTCAAACCACATCAACCAATTACCACTTTTAATACCAAACATTAAACAAGCAAACTAATAAACAATCTAACAATCATTCCATCTCATCAATTACAATTAATTTCATTTCAATCCAATCCTTTCCTTCACAATTCAATCACAATTAGTCGTTTACTCACATAACTATCACAAATCACATTCATTCACAAAGGATTTCATTACCATTCAATCAATTCACATTCTTTCAATCATGACAACAATTCCATTCTACCAATCATTAAATATCACCATGGAAATTAATCAAATCAACCCAAACACACAATTAAATCATATAATTAGTTTTAATTTAAAACATATAATTAGTATTAATATCTATTTACTTACAACACATGGAGAACACCAATTAATCCTCCTTTTCTTCAATCCCCTTTGCTTAAGAAACTCCCCTAAATACAATTATCCATCCAAATAAACAATTCAATATCAAAATACACAATTACTACTCAAATATCTCTTCCAAAAATATTAATTACATGTTTATACAACTCTTAATCAAAAATCTCTCAAAACCTAACTCCCAATTTCATAATTAAACCAATTAACATAAATTAGCATCAATTAATTAAAGAAAACTTATCAAATAATAAACTTCTTCTCAAAATCTTCTTGTTTTCCTCTTCTCTTCCTCTTCTCCCTTTTCCAGTCCCTACACAATCCACCAACTCCCCCAGACTAAAGCCCCTTCTTATCCTCTTAAAAATTCATTTTCCTTTTATGAATATAGTTTAAAATTTCCTTATTGCTTAATTGAGAAAATATCTTTGACTTTTTAACCAATTAAAGAAAACTTACAAATCTACCCCCAAACAATCAAATACTACCATAAACATCCTCACAACTATTATTATCAACAATTACACCCTTTATGCACATGAAATGAATTAATAATCTATAATTAACAAAAATTAATTATACTAATGATGCCAATTAAACACTAATGCATGTAATTAACCTTGAGGATGTTACAATTCCTCCCCACTTAAGAAATTTCATCCTCAAAATTTAAACTTGCCATCATTCTTAAATAGATACAGATATTCACTTCTCATATCCTCTTCAACCTCTCTTGACGCATAATGATAACTCCACTTTACTCTTACCCTTATAATTTTCATTATTATTTAATCAATATTTTCACAACTCAAATTTTCTTCCGTTTCTTCAACTATCCCCGAAACTTCAAGTTGTCTTAACCTTCTAAATCTAAATACACTAGCTTCAACATTTTCTTCTTTATAAAACTTCATATAAAGCCTTTCTCATGCCAGACTAAAAACTGTGGTTAGAAATAAACTCTCATCAAACCTTTTTAAAATCTGAATCATTCTTCCTTGTTAACCGTCCACTTGAGCAGTACTGAAATGAAGTTATGTATCCAAACCTCTTTACAACACAAATAAAAAATAATACCCGATAATAGAAAAGTATTCCCTTATTAATAAATAAGAATCAAACATTTAAACACATATTTTACAATCTATTTCTTCATATCCGACTACAAATAATGAGACTTCAAGTTATGATACATTTTCGTAAATGCAGGATGTGTAGCATAAGGTAAACTATGAGCTTCGTTCATGAGTTTACTCTTCAAATTGTCATCATTCGGTATAAAAATTCTACTTACATTCAAAATATTCCATCTTCCCTAAAAACCAACTGAGTATTCTTCCCTTTTTGTACTTTTTTGTTCATCATCTGTAGGTAGGGTTCATTCAAACGAGAATCTCTAATTCTGTCACTAACAATGAGCTTCACTGGCATACTAACTACTGGGACTTCATTACACAATTCAAAGTGCACATTCTTCTTTCGAAAAGCAACCAAATAGTTTAAATTATAACAATTCATTTCAACCATCTTGATGTCAAAAATCCTCCTACTTAGTGCATCTGTAACTATATTTGCTTCCCAGAATAATAATTAGTGGTCCAATCATAGTCTTTTTATTAGTTCCATCCATCTTCTTTATTTTAAGTTCAACTCCTTTTGCATAAGAATATATTTCAAACTTATATAATCATTGAATATTTGAAAAATTTCCATAAACAATAATGTCTTCAAGTCTTTAAAACATATGCAATGGCAATTAGTTCAAGATCTTATGTCAAACAGTTCAATTCACAAGGTTTTAACTATTTGAAGGCAAAAATAATCTCCCATCCATTCGGTATTAGTACACATGCAAATTCCTTCTCTAAATAATCTATAAATACTTCATATCCACCATTTTCAGATACAACGCAAAGATCGATACAGAAGTCAATCTGTGTTTCAATTCTTATAAATTTTATTGATAAACACAAGTTCACTGAAGAAATGTAACAGTCTTCTTGAGCAAAATTGATCACAAGAAAATAATCTTTCATAACCCTTCAGTAATATCCACTAATCCAAAGAAACTTCAAATTTCAATCACATTTCTAAGCAGTTCCCATTCCATTTTTACTTTTACATAAGAAAAATCCAGTTGAACTTCATTATCGTTGAATATATGATAGTAGAAAACTATTTCTTCTATCCAGGTCTCACATTATTGAACTTGGCATAAAGTTTCTTCTTCCGCAAAATTGTTAAAGTCAATCTTAAGTGTTGTTCATGTTCTTTATTGTTCGTAGAGTAGATCAGAATATCATCATTGAAAACAATTACAAATTGTTCCAAGTACCACTGCAAATCTTGTTCATTCAGGAAATAAAAGTAATCAATGCATTAAGTACCCAAATGGCATTACTACAAACTCATATTGTCTATATCTAGTTCAAAAACCAGTATTCAGATTAGGAATTATATAGAAGCTTCACTCACTTTAAGTTACCAACAACCTGATTTCAAATTAATCTTTGAAAACACTAATACACCCTTCAATTATTCAAGCAAAATATCTATTCTTGGCAATAAATAATTATTCTTCATAGTAATTTGGTTTAACTATCAATAGTTAATATGCAATTATCTTTCTGTCAAATAACACTGGAATTTGAAATAACCTATAGAAAAATACCTGGTGAAATGAATTTCTTGTCTCACAACTCCTCTAACTGTTTTCTTCAATTCTTTCAACTTCGTTAGTGATATCTGATATGAAGCAATAGAAATAAGTGCAATACCCGGAACAATATCTATCTCAAGTCTATCTCCCTTAGGGAAATCAATCTCAATAACCCTCCCAGTAGCACATTCAGAAATTCTTTGACCATCAGAACATCAATCATCTTTGAAATAACTTCTGTTGTATTAAATAATCAGATTAACCAAATAAACCTCACAACCAACTCTAACTAAGCGAAAAGCTGTCATTACCGACATCAAACCATTCGGCACTATTTTCCCTTCATCCATTATTACTATTTTAATCTGTCTTCCAATCTCCATACTTGCTTCTCTGGTTTTACAATCAATACTAGCATGACTTCAAAACACCCTATCGATACTCAATATCATATCAAAATCTCTCAAATTAATCGCCATTTAATTCACATCCAAGGAAACACCTCTATAAACACTCCACCACCTTTCCCCTTTATATTCACAATAATAGCACCACCAATAGGCATGGAAACATAAATATAATAACCCAATGATGTGATGCCACTATGCCCACACAATACCAAATCATATGATACAAACAAACATGTGAATCTAAATCATTTAACATTTAACATAATCAACTATTCCACACCAATTTATTCACAACTACAATAAATTTTTAATCACTATCACTCTTACCGTTACAATCCATAGACATATCACATTAAATTACCACAATAGTTAAAGCATGTGTTTTATTCAATATATATCATAATTCTGTACACATAAAAATTATCTCAATAATTAGCAACTAACAATTTCTCACAGTACACAAACAAATTTTAATAAACAACAATCTTTACAATATCAATTCACTGCATCTACAACACATTTAATATATCAACCATACCCAAATCTTCACAAGCATATAACACTTTCCATTCCAACATTATCTCGCTATCAACCAAACACATGTACCAATATATCATATTCAATAGCATTTCATTTCTCATAATCTCATATTCTCAATGGTATCTTATAACCATTCACTTTTCTTCTTTTCCACTTATCACCTTTCTCAACCTTTTGCTCGAGGAGCAACATTCATTATAACAAATCACAATAAACATTTCTGTACACATTTTCTTGGTATGTACATATCATACCATGACTAAAACAATAATCCACAATCAAATGATGAATAAATATTCACCCCACACACATATACATATGCATCAACACTTATACACAAGACTATTATGCAACAATACCCTTCATTCACTTCATCACAAGATTTTACAACCGTATCACAACAATCATGTACATACTCATGAGACACTTTTTGGCCAGTGGATTGTGCATCATGCTCATCCAACTTATATAATTAACAAACTTTACTAATATGAATAACATATGTTCAATTAATATATGCATACATGATATGATCTCAATATCCTCTATTCACATCACTTCTTTCACACAAGCATATTACACATCACAAACGCACTATCATCTTTAATTCACTTTCACATATTTCATTGCACACCTTTACTTCACACAATCACAACATCTTCACACTTTCCTCTTACATAGCACAATCACATATGCTTGCATAATCACACAATTAACACTTTTCAACATTCAAACATAATTTTAAAGCTTCAAACAATCATTTTTAACCCTAAAACTTAGTTATTACGAGTAAACCAGTTAACTCAAATAGATCTCTAAATGAGCTTCAGTTTGATATATTATGAGCGTTCTAACTCATCCTGTGCTAAAAGTTATGACCGTTTTACTGCAACATGCTCCCTAGGAACCTAACCCCATAGCTCTGATACCAAAAATGTAACACCACAAGAAATTAAACCATTTTAAGAAAATAAAACATTTTCTGGGTCGCGGGGGTGACATACATGATCGCGAGTGCAATCCAAAGGACAGAAAAACTTGACTTTCTGATTTTAATATCGCGGGCGCGATCACACAAACAGAGAAAAAGGACATTCTGGACTTGAAATTGCGTGCGCGATTTCTACAGTCATGGGCGCAACTTAGAGAACTCAGAAACTACGATTTTAAGGCTGAAATCTAGCAAAAAAACTATCAAAAAAATAATATGCCAAACATACTAAACTTGCATCACACTTTATTTACAATCTTAATACTTATAAATACATAAAAAATATGCCATTGTACAAACATTAAGGTCATTACACAATTATCACTTATCAACCCAAATACCATTTACAAACATATGTAATATCCAAATCCAAAGCACAAAACAAGCTAGTGATCCACTGGCCAACCTGAACTTCTATTGTAAATGCACGTAGACTTCCGAATCTTAACAAGATCCACAACCTGAAAAATATATATTGCCAAGGGGTGAGCTGGCGACTCAGTAAATAAATAACTGTTAATACTAACCACTATATACACATTTATATATATATATATATATATATATATATATCAAGATTCTCAACTTAATTATATAACATTACCTTGAACCACCAATTCCATGTATTCACAACTTATCCATCCACACAAAACTTCACATCCATCATTACAAAAATTACCAAACTCATCAATACAATCACTAAACTCATCAACATAATCACAATAGGTTTAATACCTCATCAAAACAAATAGCACTTCCACCACATCTTCAATCTCAATTCACAATTCACAAATCACCATTCAAAATCTACAAATCACAATCATAAATCACCAATCGCAAATCACAATTACAATCAATCTTGATAATTAGATAAATTGGCTAAATTAATGGTTCTAAGAATAGTAACCCGATCACATCGTTTTCAACAATTCACATCTATTTCATTATCATATCTTTTTATTTCAATTCACGTCTTCACTATTCTAGGGGTTGTCATAATTCATTCAATTCCCCTCTTCACTTTTCCAGGGGTTTATCATAATTCATTTCATTTTCCCTTTTCACTTTTCTAAGGGTTTCTCATAATTCATCATTTCAATCTCAACACTTGGGTTACCAATTCCTAACCAAACACTTAGACAATCAAGCTCATTACCAAGCCAAACTTAAACGATTCATCACAAACAATCAAACACAACCATTTCATCACAAAACTTAATTGAACAATCATCTCATCTCAACAATCAATCAAACAACCACTTCATCACAATAATCAATCAAACAACCATTTCATTCCAATAACAATCAAACCATTTCATCTCTATGATCAATCACAATCAAAATTTACAATCAATTCATCACAATAATAAATCACAACCATTTCATCCCATTTCAATACTCTTCTTAACAATGTCATCTCAAAATTCTCATATCTTAATATCCTCATCTCATTCCAACTTTCTCAAATCATTTCCATATCAATTGCTCATCAATCATCCCTTTCACATTCTCAAACCACATCAACCAATTACCACTTTTAATACCAAACATTAAACAAGAAAACTAATAAACAATCTAACAATCATTCCATCTCATCAATTACAATTAATTTCATTTCAATCAAATCCTTTCCTTCACAATTCAATCATAGTTAGTCGTTTACTCACATAACTATCACAAATCACATTCATTCACAAAGAATTTCATTACCATTCAATCAATTCACATTCTTTCAATCATAACAACAATTCCATTCTACAAATCATTAAATATCACTATGGAAATTAATCAAATCAACCCAAACACACAATTAAATCATATAATTAGTTTTAATTTAAAACATATAATTAGTATTAATAGCTATTTACTTACAACACATGGAGAACACCAATTAATCCTCCTTTTATTCAATCCCCTTTGCTTAAGAAACTCCCCTAAACATAATTATCCATCCAAATAAACAATTCAATATCAAAACACACATTTACTACTCAAATATCTCTTCCAAAAATATTAATTACATGTTTATACAACTCTTAATCAAAAACCCCCAAAAACCTCTCAAAACCTAAGTCCCAATTTCATAATTAAATCAATTAACATAATAATTAAAGAAAACTTACCAAATAATAAACTTCTTCTCAAAATCTTCTTCTTTTCCTCTTCTATTCCTCTTCCATTTTCTCTCTTCCTCTTCTCCCTTTTCCATTCTCTACACAATCCACTAACTCCCCAAGACTAAACCCCCTTCTTTTCCTCTTAAAAATTCATTTTCCTTTTATTAATATAGTTTAAAATTTCCTTATTGGCTAATTAAGAAAATATCTTTGACTTTTTAACCAATTAAAGAAAACTTACAAATCCACCCCCAAACAATCAAATACTACCATAAACATCCTCACACCTATTATTATCAACAATTACACTCTTCATACACATGAAATGAATTAATAATCTATAATTGACAAAAATTAAATATACTAATGATGCCAATTATATGTTAATACTTGTAATTAAGCTTGAGGATGTTACACGTAGGAAAGCTAATCCATACGCTAGGTTTGTTTCAAATGCTTTAAGAGTTCGAAACAAAATTTTGATCTTGTTCGAACGTAGGAATACTAATATACACGCCAGGGTTTGTTTCAAATGCTTTATGAGTTTGAAACTGAATAGGTTTGGATATTGTTTAGAATTTGCTGGATTTTTTTTAGGATTTTTTCGGTTGCCCATGGCTTCATTGTCCATGGACTCGCATGTCCCCTAGTGTGATTTCTGATATCTTTGTTATTGATGACATTTACTCCAATTGTCGTTCATGCTTTTTCATTGTGGCTTTGGTATTTCACCTTGTGGAAGTATGCATGTCTTGCATGGATTCATGGAACATATTTATGCTTAAGCTAGTGCATGCCGTGTATTTGCATGTAACAGATACCAAAACTAATGCATGTTACATGTCATATACATGAATCCTTGTGCTAATACTATGTCTAAAAAAATTAGATTTCTTGTAACCTATAGGTGCATGATATATTATGATCTATGCTACATGAAATGTATGAAGTTACTAGCGTCAGCTCTACTCGTTGACAAGTCATATCCTTGTCGAAAGGGAATGTTCATGTTTGGGCTCTTAAAATGGTTCTCTAGATGTGAGCTCATGTAGGTTTTGACTTGTTGATGATGTGGGGACTAGCATGGAACAAGACTTAAAACTAGAGATTAGAGGCAAACTCCAATGCCACAAGAGCTAGGACTGATTGAAGTTGAGATCAATCACTGAACTTGTTGATATTGTCCATGGCAGAAACTTGATCTTTATGTATCGATTTCGGTGAATTATCGAATTGAACGGGTTGATGGCCTGAGTATTCGTTCAAGAGCCGACTGATGGGGCAAATGCATCATAAAAGTGGCTTAGTGAATGCACCCCTGTTGACCTCATACCTACCTCACTTTATTTTCTCAATGTTTTCTTTTCTAGCTTGAATACAATGACATTAATTATATGATAAGCAAATTTGATAAAAATTCAAAGTCAATCTTTATTGTTTTAACAATAATACAAATGTGTACTTTACTAACTGCACAAGACATTACTACTGCCGTAAATCATCCCTTTCAAATTTTCTAAAGCAAAATTTATTTTCAAAGAAATTCAATCAAAGGTGATATTAATGGAAAAGATTTCCAAAACAAAATCAAAGTGAAAATTATTTATCTTGTACATTCCAATATGAACACAATCAACTCAACCATCTTACAGTTCTCACAAAAACTCTATAGTGTTTTGGGGGCAGTGTTTACACTCAAGTCAAAACATAGGAAAGTTAAACTATAGGCTTGCCTCTTAATCATAAGTCCTCCACTTGAATGTACTGAAAATACAAATTTAAGGGCCTTTCATTTGGTTGTAATAGGGCTTAGGTACAGTAGGATTTGAGAAGGAGGAAAAAAGGGTAGATGCAATATGACTCCCAAAATTTCAAACTTGTAAAGGAATGTATTCCAACTTTCTTTACTTGTCAAGGGTAATCCAAAAATAGGAGCTTCATCAAGGATGCTCATTGCTCTTGCTTTCTTTTTCTTTCACTTTCTTTTCAAAAAATTACCTTTCTTTTCCCTTTTTTTCTTTTTCTCTTTCACTGTTACTGTTATTTTTTTTCTTTTCCTTTTCTTTTCCAAGATTTTTTCAATCACCTCCTTTTTTAGAGCAAACAACTAATGCACCTTACAATTTCTTTCGTAACTTTCTTGTCAAAAGCTTTTCAAGGAATACTCAAGGACTAACCACTCACTTCACAAGTTATTTCATAACAATGGAGTTTGCAAAACTTTAGTGCACAAAAAGGGTTGAAAGGGATAGAATATTTTCAAGAAAGGCTCAATTTGGCTAATTATCATTTAGCTAATTCAAACAAGAAAAAGGAATTGATGGCTCAACTTTGGTTTCCTAAAGGAAAATAGGGTGGAATTTAAGGCTAAGAGTTTATCCTAAAATGCCCTCTTCATTTTCATATTTCCAATAATCGTGTGGATTTCAAATGTATACCAAGACAAGTTCTAATGAACAATTCCTAGGCGAGACATTCTCAATAAGAAAAACAGGAGCACAAAGTGATGAATGCTCAATAAAGGCTCAAGCGCTCATAGGTTTTGGAACTATATTGAGAATCTGGTATTCATATGAAATATCACAATAAAAATAAATACACTTAAGATGGGGAAATTGAAATCTCAATCATTAACATTTACTTTTAAAAAAAAATCAGTCCAAGCTTGAAAATTTCTTTTATTTTTATGTAGTAATATCAAGTGGAGCAAGTATTTCGTGAAATCGCAATTCATATGTCTTGTGTACAAATGTTAAATGAACAATCATGAAATGGATTAAAGTCAAATAAACTTATAATATGATTGATGAAAAATATTCATTCTATTGAGAAAAACATCGACAAAACAAAATGAAACATATGTTTTATCACTGACCTAAAGTGTCATTATTATACTAAGCAATACATGGCAATCCTAAAACACTTGATGCACACATGGATGCTTGAGCTTGGTGTGATGATGCCCATTTACTCGTTTGAGTCATACTTTGAAGCTTGCTCTTCTAGTATTTCGAAAGCTTTTGACAGGGGCTTATGCTTCATGGCTTCAATTTCCTTAACTTGGAGTCCATCGTCGTATAGCTCATCAAAGCTTTTTGGGTTCATCATTTGCAAGTTTTCTACCCAATCTGGAAGGACATTTCGAACAACCATTCGGATTTTATCCTTTTTAGAGGGTTTGTTCTTTATGAGGGCAGCTTTATTTCTCCATCTAGTGAGGAATTCTGGAAAGGACTCTCCATCTTTTAGATTAGTAATCTCTAAATCTTGGAAAGTGATTTCTAGGTTAGCATTATGAGAGAATACCTCCCTAAAAGCCTCATTAAAAGTCTTCCAATTAGCTTGAGTGGTTGTTGATCAAGCATGGTACCAATCCAAAGTTATTACTTCTAAAGAGAGTAGGAACAACCCAACCTTTTGTTTGGCATTCAGAGGAGTGGCTGACATGGTTATGATGTATTACTTAAGGTTCATCCTTGATCTCCAACCCTATTGAACTTAGACACATCGGGCATCTTGAATTTGAGAGGAAGGACAGTTATGCCTTGCAGACCGAGGTTGTCAAAATCAAAGTCTTTGACTTTCACAAACTTTTAGAGCTTTTCCATTTTCTTTGTCAAAGCATCTATGGTTTCCTACCCAGTGTTCTTCTCACGGTGGTCATCCCTTTCCTCATCACTACTTTCTTACTCATCATCTCTACGATCTTGCCTATCTTTTAAAGCTTTCTTAATCCCAGTCTTGATTATGTCTTACATGATCACTAATTCCAGCCATGATGTCGGGGGAGTTTGAAACTTTTGGTGCACGTTCTTATGAGCTTCGAATGAGTCGTGTACCTTGTCTTCTCCAAGGTGTCCTAGGAGGATCTATATTGCTTTAAAACAAGCATGTTATATTGCGTACGCAAGGATGTATGGATGCATGAATGCAAACAACGCAAGGGAACATAAGCAACAAACGTTAGTCAAGCACGTGTACTATTAAGTGGTAAACCTTCCAACCTTATTTCTCCCATACACATGTTCGTTTGGTAAGTCAACATTCCTAGGAATTGGTTTCGGCCGTCGCATCAATGGGGGATGCTATTGTCGATGTAGTGTGCATAATAGCAACGAAATCTCTCAACATCCAAACTAGACAATAAGTCATTATTATGTCCTTATCCCATGTCTTTGCTCTTAATGAGTTCTTAATATTCCCTATGTTTCAGGGCCATTTTAACATTGGTCAGGTATAATTAGACCAACACACCAACATCTCTTTCTCAAAGTTAGTAACCAAGGATACTCTTCTCGAATCTTAAAATTCCTTATGTTCCAAGGCCATCTTAGCATTAGTCAACTACAATTAGACCAACACTTCTACATCCCTTTCACACAAGTAGTAATTAGGGTTCGATTTAAGGGCAATAACACTAGACTAGGTCAAGATAATGGCTTCTTGGAATCACATAACAAACAAGTGTTTGGTAAGTCTTAGAGGAAGTTACTACAGATGGCTTCAGTCGGTCGAGCTAAGGAAGGTTTCCATAGTAGGTGAACTTCCATTAACCATCTCCCCTTTTCAAGGGTCGAGCGATGGTAGAACATTTAGTCTACTATGAGTGGTAGTCACTAATTCTGCCCCCTATGAAGTAAAGTTAAATATTATAGGCAACTCAACCAATAATACCCACGAGCTAAGGTGTTTTAATGCAAGAATTAACTCAAGGAAACTAGAGTTGGAAATAATAATGAAAAGTGGCTAATCATTGGAATCAATAGTTTGTCGTCACTAGTGGAGTCACCAAACTATAGACAAGAGAAATTTCCTTAGTAGACTACATCTTGACTGACGACTGCAGCACTGCGCATTTAGAGGAAGGAGCTAATGTTGGAGTCACCACCCGAACCGGCATCGAGAACATCTTAATTGGTGTGTCTCTCGATTCTTTTAACAAATACGGAGCCACCATGACCTCAAAGATTTTGTGATCGGACTATCGCTTTTCCTTAAAGTGTGATTATTTACAGCCACTTTTAGTATTATTTCTATCTTCATTCCACTATTACAATTGTACAAAAGTAAACAAACTACCCTACTTTTTACATACAAAGCATGCATTTTGTGAGTTTCTATTTATAAACAAGGATTCTTTTTACATTACCAAGTTAGCATTTAGGTTCATTTACATGCAAAGGTCAACCAACACAGTCTCAACCAACACAGCCTAGGTTTCTACCACTTTTAACCTAAAAGATTACCGAATAAGCATTATAAACCATTTTCATGCATTTTTACAACCTAAAGAGAATTCAAAAGCGTATCTCACCACTCAAGAGAATTCAAAAGCTTATCTCATCACTTATTTCCATGTAATAGCATTTATTTACATCAAACCAGTAAATACGCCCAATTCCAAGAGAAAATACAATCAACGCCATTCCAATGAGTGATGTTTGCCTTGAATGCCACTATAGAAATGGTGTTTGAGCCAAGCGCCACTAGAGGAGTGACGTTTGGACCAAACATCACTTCCTTGTGTAGTGTTTGCGATCCCAAGACAAAAAAAAAAAAAGCAAAATGGAGAAAAATGCATTTTTCTGGGTTCCCCAAGCATAGAAACTGATAAAAACATATAGAAACAGTAGATTTATGATGCAAACATCCTAAAAATGATCTAGAATGTCAAAAACACAAACTATAACTAGATGGCATTCACTTTAGCATTTAAAAGAAACTTACAAGAAACAAGAAAGCCTGAACATGAGCATATTCAAGGTTTTAATTCATACAAACATGCAAAGATGACATAGAACATGTTAATTATGGCACACAATATCAACTAACATACTAAATCTAACATTTAAATTAGATTATAACATGGCATTTTATATACTGAATACATTTTCATATACAATATGTAGAAAGGAGAAAAAGTTGGTCATGGCATTTCATGCATATTAACAACAATGGTTAATCATGGATTCATGCCTTTATGAATAGAAAACCAAAGATTAGGGTTAGAATAGTTACCTCAAATGATCAAGAACAACTTGAGTATCTCAGATAGCTTGAGTGGGTTGGGCAGAGCTTTGCCTCCAAGACTCATGTTCAAAAGAAATAAGAATGGAACCTCTTTTTCTAAAGATTTAAGAAGAAAGAGGGAGTTTTACACGAAATGAATCTCAAAGCTAGAGGGTTAGAAATGGAAAATCAGAGCTTTCTTTGGGATCGATTCGGTGTAAAGATTTCTGAAGACTTTCATGCCTTATTTATAGGTAGAGGAAATGGCAAAAGAGTGATTATACAATCTCATAATCTTGTTTTAAAATCCAAAATTCAGAGAGAAAATGATTTGAAATTCTAAAATAGGATAGAATCTGATAAAAAGGCATCAAAATTCAAATATTTTTAACTGAAAACAAGGTAGTGGCATTTCTTCTATAGTGGCGTTTGGGGAACCATAGTGGCATTGAGCTCTGTGAGGCCCCAAACGTTTGAATCTGAAAATGCGTATTACAGATAAAAATGTGTAGAATGACCCAATCTATTATACATGATGTGTCAGGCCATTCCGGCACTCATACAAAAACTTTATGATGAAAACCGTCTAAAGTTTGCACGATTTCAGGTTAAAATCTTTTTTTTTTAACTCAAAATGCATTTTTCAAATTTTAAAACCATTTCAAAAGCATTTACGTGAACTGGAGAGAGTTAGTACCACTCAAATACATGCTTTTCAAGCATGGATATCATCATTGGACCTCTGATACATGCTTTTTCACTGACCCAATCATTGACCTGCTTAATATTTAAAAAAATTAATGAAATTTATCTAGGTTGTTAAATTTATTTTTTAAGGTGTTTACCCAACTAGTCAAGTAAGAGTTTTTAATTAAACAATGGGGGGGATTAAAAAATTGAAGGAAGAGGCAGAAATAGCAAGAAAGACTGAGAAAGTTATAAACGTTTTCAATTAATAGCAACAACCGTCAATTGGAAGTTATTAATAAGAGTCTGAGTGATTATCGGTTGTATTTCTATCATTAAAAATATTCTTGTCGAATAGGTAATTTGGGCATAATCAAAACAATTGAACACATTGATTGACAAGTCACCAACCATACGATAAAAACAAATGGTGCCATTTAAATTTTACTAATAGACTTTAAGAACGTTTCTGATACATCCTCCTTATTAATATACCATTTAATTATTTTTTGCGGTAACCCAAACAGTTATAGATATCATTAATTGTAATCCCTATCCCTTGAAAAAATATACTAAGCTTGCAGAAATACTATAATTATATCTCGAAAAAAAAGTAAACCATCTCGAATATATCAATATCATATTACGAATGCCCTTATTTACCTTTAGAATGACCTGATTAACCCTATATTCAATCACCTACATAATAAACATATCTTGAATGCAAAAAGGATGTTAAAATATATTCTTAAACTACATAGTACTATGTTGAAAGTGGGTCGTTAAATTCGATGTATGTTGAAAGTCGGAAGTTTAATTTGAGCTATTGAAAATGGAAATTTTTATATGTTGTTGTAGTCAGGCACTATAGTTTATCATAGTTATCAGACCTAGCCCAGTTGGTTGACCTGGTGATTCGAAGTCTGAATCAGGTTAGGTCACTTACTGAATCAAATAGGAAATTGACCCAAACAAACTTTTTCGACCCATTCAATCCATTCGGTTTTTTAGTGACTCATCGACGGTTTTTCACTGACCCAATCATTGAGCCACTCAATATTTAAAATTTTTTTAAAAGAAATTTAAATCTGGATTGATAAATTCATTTTTTTAAGGTGTTTACCTAATTAATTAAGATTTTTTAATTATTTTTGTTTATTGTGTTTACTTATATTAAACAATGTATTTTATATAATATAATATTTAAATGTTCTGATTTAATATATTTTAGAAATAATTAAAATATTAATAAAACGTTTATCGAAATATTAATTAGTATATTTTTTTATAAATTTGTGCTTAATACAATAAAATCAGGTTAACAATCTATTAATTACTTTTACGTATCAATTTTAATATATTATTTACATTTTTAATAATTTATAAATTTATGTATATAATTAAAAGGCCAAATACATAGGGAGGCACTTGAACTTGTCTTAGTTTACCATTTTGACACTCTAACTT
>CANYLF010048760.1:0-12632 GCA_948193215.1 Bocquillonia castaneifolia
AAGGCAAAGATACTAAAGAGCTAATGATATCTATTTTTAAGATTAAAATAAGTTATCTCGAATTCTATTGTTTCCTATGGCCCACAGCAATTATCTCATGCAAAGAGAATCCAGAATTCATTAGAAATTCAAAAGTGCAGAGCACATATTAGACATTCTGTTCCACTTAAATTGTTCTCTCTCTGCCATGCCATCATCTGGGTCAGACACAAAACAGTACAAGGCTACTTCTATTCTTTATGCTGCCTCTATGGTCGGTCTACAACATGCTGTAGTTTCGGTTGAAATTTGTATTCTTGGGGATTCAATTGTTTATATTTTAATTCAGAGGAACTCGAATTACAGATTAGCTTTCTTAAAACTATGACAGGGTTATTTAATCTATCTATCTATATTTTAATGAAAAGTTAGCTAATTAAATATTGCTCCCTCCCCTCTGTGTTCATAGTTGAACCACAGAAACAAATTCTTTCACCATCGATTCGCAATTCACACCACTACTCCGAAGGGGATTCAGGTCCCTCTGAATAGTAGCCTGATGGGAAAAATAATTGATACATTGATTTTCTCTCATTTTCTAGTGCAATCCGGAGCTTGTCTGTGTCTTTTTTTTCTCTTTATGTTTTATTCTTTCCCCAATTTTTTTTATTTGTTTTCACTAGCTAGAATGAGATCTAGCTATACTTTTTTCCCTTCATTGATAGACACCAAGAAGATGGGCAAAAAATTGAAAACTTGTTACAGATTTGTCTTAGATATATTATATGCCCCAACAAACTTGTAAAAGTAGAGGCAACAAAAAAAAAAAAAAAAGCATGCTAAAAGGGGAAAAACACTAGTCTTTTCCACATTCAGTGGAAAATGTCTCTGCTTAAAATATGCCAACTTGATTCTCATCTAAATATGATATTTTTGGTCATCTCATGCAAGTTATATATGTTGTATTCATTTGAATTTTTTGTCAAAATTTTTGACCATCAAAAGCAAATGATGGGCCAGTCCAAAATATTAAATTTGGTAGGTAACTAATTAATTATGAAGGCCAAAATTTTTGCCTTAATTGATGCACTTGTTTGATTATAAATAACCACATTTTCTTGTTTTAGTGTGTGCTTCACTTTGAGCTTTATGTGTTTTATGAGAGCAATTAATAAATTTATGTGTGGGTGTGAGTTTGTATGGGTATAATGCTTTTAGGTGTTTAGTCTTTCTATCAGGTATAAAATTCAGTTTAGTCCATTCAGTCTATTTTTGTACAATTTGAGGGATAAACACCATTTGCGTATTTTTTGGGGTTTTTGAGTTGTGAGGTTATTCTCCACATATTTTGTACTCATATTTGTTAGTGGATTTTATTTTCTCCTTTGTCTGTGGACGTAGGCTTCCACCGAACCACGTTAAATTTTGTGTCTCTGTTATTTTCTCTATTTTGACGCTTCCATTTATTATTATTATTCCCAAATAAATATTTGTCCCGCTTCCGCTCAATTTGTTAATTTCCCAACAAGTGGTATCAGAGCATGTTCAATATGTTTTTTGGGATTTGTTATGGCAACGTTAAAATTTGAAATTGAGAAATTTAATCGCAGCATGAGTTTTGCTTTATGACAAGTCAAGATGCATGCGTTGTTGACACAAAATGAGTTGCAGAAAACACTTCTAGAGAAAGAGAAAAAGCCAGCCACTTTGATGGAAGCTCAGATTGAAAAAATGGATGAAAAAGCCATTGCTGCCATTTAGTTATGCTTTTCAAGTGAGGTCCTGTGAGAAGTCGTTCATGAGAAGATAGCCGCAGATTTATGGAAAAAGCTTGAATAGCTTTTTATGAAGAAAAGCCTCATCAGCAAGCTTGTTATAAAGCACTGAATACATATACTTAATATGGCAGAAGGTACACCTTTAAAAATCACACCTTGATGTGTTTACATCCATTTTGATGAATTTGAAAAATATGGATGTTAAGTATGATGGAGAAGATTTGGCTCTCATGTTACTCCGTTCTTTACCTCATTTCTATAATCATTTTAGAGATACTTTAATTCTTAATAAAGAAACACTTTCCGTGAAGGAGGTAAAGAAATTCTTTTCGCCAAGGAGCTTATGGATAAGAAGTTTGTTCATAGCACTTACCAGAACCCAGGTGATGGTGTAATGGTTTGTAGAGGTGCTAGTTGGAAAGATTCTAGTAGTAGTTGCAGGTATAAAAATTTGACTTGTAATTATTGTAAGAAGAAAGGGCGCATTAAGGTTGATTGTTTTAAGTTGAAAAATAAACAACAACATAAAGGAGGAATCCGATGAAGCCAATTTCGTCGGAAATGAGTCTGGAGGTGAATTTTTGTGACTGAAGAAAAGGCCGTGTCCAGGCAAGGTTGGATTTTAAATTTTAGTTGTCCATATTTTTTTTTTTTGTCTCGATGGAGATTGATTTTCCACTTGTAAATTTTTTTGAAGGTGGAGCTGTATTTATGGACAACGGTCAACCTTACAAATTTGCTGGCATCGGTTCAATAAAAAATTATATCTATAAATTTCATCTCTTTGTCCACTTTGGATATCGGTGGATTTAATTTTATTGGTGGTGACGGGATTTTTTTTGGTGTCATATTTGTGATGTCAGCTCATCAAGTCGGCCGTTTATACGAGCTTCAGAAATTCTGTCATTATAGATGCAACTGCGACATCGTCTTCTTTTATGGTAAATTCAGAAGCATTTTCATGCTAATGGTTTTTGGGGTACCAATTGCTAAGGTAGTATTTTTGACAGTAAATACTACATATAGTTGGTTTGATATTTTCGTGACTATATCATTTTGAAATTTTGTGTTGCTCTCTTGGATTCGGAAAATGATTTGTTATTAAGGAGAAGTTTTGTGAATTTGTCAAAATTCAAATTAATGAGGAAAATTGTTGTAGTAATTATTTGAATTTTTTGTCAAAATTTTTTGCCACTAAAAGCAAATGATGGGCAGCCAAAAATATTGAATTTGGTAGGCAAATAATCAATTATGAAGGCCAAAATTTTTGCCTTGATTGATGCACTTGTTTGGCTATAAATAGCCACATTTTCTTGTTTCAATATGTGCTTCACTTTGAGCTTTGTGTGTTTTGTGAGAGCAATTAAGAAATTTGTGTGTGGGTGTAATGCTTTTGGGTGTTTAGTCTCTCTATTAGGTACAAAATTCAGTTTAGTCTATTCAGTCTATTTTTGTACAATTTGAGGGATAAACACCATTTGGGTTTTTTTTTTTGAGCTTTTGGGTTGTGAGGTTATTCTCTACATATTTTGTACTCCTCATATTTGTTAATGGATTTTATTTTCTTCTTTATCCTTGGACGTAGGCTTCCCACGTTAAATTTTATGTCTTTGTTATTTTCTCTATTTTGACGCCTCCATTTATATTTATTATTTCTATATAAATATTTGTCCTGCTTCCACTACACTGCTTGTGTCCGGGTTAATTTTTTTAATTTTCCCAACAATATATATTTGGATGCGCAAGATCTTAGATATTAAAATTGATCTTTAATACTGCTAGTAGTGATGCCTACTACACCTAGATTCTATTCAACTGTTTTAATCTGCAGAAAGCTTAGAAGACAAGTTTAAACTATATATGGCCAACTTGAAAAAGTGAAATCTTGAAAACACATTTCAATAATGATCATATTATTTCTCTAATCATAATTAAACTCAATTCATCATGATTGATGAAACTAAACAAATAATACCTTTAGCATTTTGTTTGCTTGCATTGTAAATATCAATATATTTACCATATAAGTGTTACAAGTGATGACAATAGTGATTTTCTAGAACTAAATGTTCTCGGATTCAAATCTCACTGCCATCAAAGATGGTAAAGGTGATGTCCTCCACCGAGGAGATTCTTCTTGGTGTGTACATGGGTATGAACACTTTATGGTCTTATTTTGACCCTTACGGATTTTTTTTTCTTTATGTACCCTAACCATGTCTATTGTTAGGAAGAACATATAAAAATTGCAATTTGATCCTTAACATGAAGAGTACATATGCTCTCCAATTCACAAATCACAAACAAAAAAAAGTTACACCTTATTCCTAATTCATTTATTTTTTTTAAGTAAGAACATGAAAACGTAACGGCCTAACTTAATTCACAAATGGCATAAGAAGAAATGGAACTTTTATGTGAAATACATTGAACGAATGAACTTTAAATTAACTGAACATATAAATAAAGGAAAACAATTCGAAATTAATTAAAATGAATTTTTTTAAAGGGAGTACACTAATAATGGGACTGTTGTGATATAAAATTCAAAGTTGGGGGACTATTATGTTATAAAAAAAGTTTAGGAACGGTGGTGGGAGTGAGATGAGAGTTGAGGGACCGTCGGTGAAATTCACCCATGAAGTTGCAAATTTAATCGTTCTTTGAATGTTGATCTTTTAATGTTGGTAATTTTGACTCAATTTTGATTGTAAATTTATCTAAACTTTTAATAATAATAATAATCAATTGAAGTCAAATATTTAAATAAAATTATAAATTTAACCCAACTAAATTCAAACCTTTTAAGTAATTCTGAAGAGAAGAAGGGCTCAAATTGGTCACAATTAGGTGCCGACTTCCTCGCAGTAGATTAGCATGAGTCAAAATGACATGCGATACCACCCAAGCGATAAATATCAAAAAAAAAAAAGTAAACCGAAAATTTTGACTAAAAACAATTAAAAAATGGTTAAATTGGTATATGAACTAGGGACACAAGGTCAAATAAATAAAAGTTAAAAAAATCAATAATTTAATACCAAACTTTTATTTAATGGGTTAAATATGTGTAAAATGTCAATTATAATTTTAAAAAATTCATAAAAAATATTTTTACAAAATTTCATCTAATATTTTATATGTGAGTTATAAAGTATACAATTCAAATTTTCAAAAATAATTTTGACTGATAAAATATTTTCTTTAATTAAATAAATTATAAAAATATAAAACATATGAACATGACATAATTTTTTTTATAACGATCTAAAGCAATATATTAGAGATATTCAAATAGTTGTTGATCAAGTTTAACTAGATTTGTATATTTAATTTTTTAACCAAAAATTTAATTGAAAGTTATATTATTGATTAACTATTAGATAATTTTAAAAACTAAGTTAACCAAATATCACCAATAACTATTCTAATAAATTTAGCGTATAATTCAAGATTTTTATTTTTACATAAAAATGACATCATTTTTTTTATAGATGGAGATACTACTGGAGTATCCCAGGTCCCGTCTTACGTTTACCCAGACTAATTTCCAGTCGAGAGAAGCCCCATTTGGAACAACCCTCTCTCAAAGCGAAAATGATATCGTTTTTATTATTTTTTATGATTTTAACAATTTTTTTGATTAAAAATTGAAAGAAATTATTTATTGGTCATTTTAAAAAAATATTTATAACATGAATTAATTTTTTAAAACTAACATATAAAAAATTAGATTAAAATATGTTAAAATAATTTTTTTATTTGCACCTATTTGATCAACCAAATACAAATTCAGTATTAAATTGGTGATTTTTCTCAATTTTCTTTTATTTAATCCCAAGTCACAAGTTTACGTGCCAATTTGACCACTTCAAAAAAAAAAAAACAATTGGACTTGTAAAATGATTATAATGATTACTTTTAGTTTTTTTGAATTTTTGACCAATTAAAATGTAAAAATTTGATTAAATTTATAGTTTCACTTAAACGTTTGGATTTAATTGAGTTAAATTTGTAATTCAATTTAAAAGTTAGATGTAATTGATTATTTTTAAATGTTTGAATAAATTTGTAATTAAAATTTAAAATAAATTATCTTTTTTCTAATGAAAATCAAATTGTCAAAATTTAAAATTTTGGTTACTAACTTCATCAAAAGGTTTAGATTTATATAATCATTGAGCTTATTTTTCAATGACATTTTCAATGGCCATTCTTTGTTGAGGATAATGTAAGAAATTAGGGTCTTTTAATTTTTTCCTAAATTAGTATGATTTATTTTCCAAATTAGAAAAACTTAAACATATTAATTTATAAAATGATTAAAAAATCTATTTTTTCATAATTATTAATTATTTTAATATGAAATGACTATGAAGCTTTTTTGTTAAATTAGTGATTTATTTTTTTAAAACTAATTAGTAATTTAATGATAAAGCTAAATACCTGATGAAAATGAATTTTTGCTGTTAAAATTAGATGAAGAAAGTATTTTATAACTGCATAAACAATTAATTAAGAACCAATAGTTAAATTTACCCTGGTGATCCATATAGGCAGGGGTGTGCAAAATTCAGTTAAATCGAATTAATCGATTCATTTCGGTTAAAGTTTTCTATGAATTTCAGTTAGTTCGGTTAATTCGGTTTGGTTAGTAAATTAATTTCATTTAGTTCGGTTAAGGATATTAAAAATTTGATTAACCTAATTAATCGATTTATTTTATTATTTATTTATTTTTTTATCTATTTTTATTCAAATGCTATATATTTTAACCGGATTAACCGAAATAACCGGATTAACCAATTAGTTTCGATTGGTTCGGTTAGAAAAATATGATAATTTGATTATTCGGTTAATTCAATTTTCGATTATAAAATTTAATTAATAAGTCCGGTTAATATAATTATGAACTTTGATGAATTTGATTCGGTGGGTTGGATTTTAACGGTGAGTTTCAAATTGGAATCCATAAAAAGAAAAAAGATATTCATTTTCAACTAAAATAAGTATAAGTAAAAGAGCTAGGTGGGGGAGGGCTGTGGGTACGGGCTTATAGGCCCGCAGTAGATTCCATGAAGGCTCACGGTGGAGGAGGGCAGTGATTTAATCCGATTAATCGTTAAACGGAAACTGAAATACCACTGTTAAGCATATCACCACCTGTAAACAAAAAAAAAGTAAAAAACCAGGTATTAGGATGAGATGTTGGTCCACATAAGTAGGCCAGGGGCCTGCCCATAGTGAGAAGGCAGAGCATAACATTGATAGAGCGAACAGCTCTAACATCAATTGTTAAACCAGAGTCACACAACACCATGAAGTTGTCATTACCAAAGCTCTATCTCTTCGCTTACAATTCCCTTCAATCCTTTGGATGGTAATTCTTCACATATTACTCTCATTCTTTCTTTACTTTCCCTCCATGGCTGATATTCCCTCTAATCATTGCATGTTTATGTTCTTTTTAACATGACAGGGCACTCGCTCTCATTAGAATTCTGAGCTCTGTTATTTCAACTCACTCGATCAGTGGAGCTTATACTTCTGCTGGAGACCTTATCTGTTAGTCTTTCTTTAACTTTGCTTCTTTTTCTTTGTTGGGTACTTCATTAATTGGCCTTTTTTGTTCTAAAATATTAATATTCCAATTATATGCTTTTTGTTTAACTTTGCTTTGAAGGTTTGTTGCAAATTCTTGCATTCTTGGAAGTCATCCATGGAGCTTTAGGTCGGTTTCTTTAGCATTTTATAAGTTCGATTGTACCCAAAAGAAAAAAAAAAGGAATGATTATGATCTTAAATTGTATTATTATACTAACTTTGTTTTGTTTTGACTTCTTGAAAATGCAAGGTATTGTTCCAAGTGGAGTGTTGTTCCCTTTTATGCAATGGGGAGGAAGAACCCATTTTGTGTTCATTGTTCGTAATATTGTTGAGGTTTGTTCATTTCATTTAGTGGAAGTAGAAACTGTTCAGGTTTAATGATCAATTGACCATGCATTATGTGCTTAATGAATTTCACTTAAAATGAACAAGCAATAGAGGGCTTATACTGTATCTTAGGATTTCTGGTTCTATTAATGATGCTAGATTGCGTATAAATTTGAATTGATAACTGTACATATTCAATGCTTGATAAGCTTAAAATTCCATAAATTGTTGTAGGTCCAGGAACTGCCATCTGTTTTTTTAACATTTTTCGCCTGGAGCCTGTCTGAGGTCAGTTTAATTTCCGATGATCATATTTTCTTCAAATTTGGAGTTTATTGGTACATTTTGTCACTTATCTTCAGACAGCTTGAGAATTTAAATTACAACAATGATGCATTTTTTTTATGAGCTCATATTGATATCAATATAGCTAGCCTTTTTATTTAAGAAGGCGTGCTGCTGTGTGACTGCTTCAAATTGTACTTGAAAGTGAATGAAACTTTCAAAGGCATGTTCTTACATTTGTTCTAGCTGGCATTCAACTCTTTTTGGTTCTATGCAGCACGGAAAATGGAAAAGAAAGTGCCTAGTTGCAAGGCATGCTACATATGTGCTTATAATTACTTTTTCTATTGCACTGTACATATGATTTCGAGTGTTCATGAATAAAGGACTGTCAAGTAAATAGGGCAGGATGTTGTCGAAGCATGTTTTATTTTAAGCAGTAAACTCGTTAAAAAACTACAGAAGTAGAAAATTATCAGGTATACCATGAATTTATCCTTTATTTTCTTTGTGCTTGATGTGAATTATTGTTATGGTATATATGCATCCTGCATTTCCAGGTTATAAAATTTCAGGCAAGTGAATGGCCGTAATAGTGTTTGTGATATTCCGCCACCATGCCAATTTTCTGATTTCTTGGCCTATTAGTATTCGTAGTCTCATTGATCTAATCTAATTGCGCTATGAAATCATTGCCTTGACTTGTTTTCTTACTGTTAATTATTCTTTTTTCTAAGTCTTGTTATTCTTTCAACCTTACTCAATTTCATTCAGCTGTTAGCTTCTGGTGTATCTGACTTCTTTCCATGTATTTATTTCCCGTTTTCATTTGTTTGCTTTATATATTTGGGATGGAGTCCAGAAAATGATGCGTGCATAATTTAAAACACAGGTAATTAGGTATCCACATTACGCACTGAACATCCTTAGAATTTGTCCATCTTGGCTCAATTACCTCAGGTTTGATATAATCGTGTGTGTTCAAATCTACTAGCTAAAATCCTTTACCATGCTCCAAATGGCTACTTTTAACACTTTCCACTCTTCAGGTATACAGCATTCATTGTTCTATATCCTATTGGACTCGCTCCTGGTGAAAGTGAGTGCAATATTCATTAGTATCTATCAACAACTTGCTACTCTGTTTTCTACTTTGCATTTCTTTCTTTTGCTACTTTTGTATTGATCAGTTGCCATTCTGCAGTGTGGCTCATGTACCAAGCACTTCCATTTGTCAAGAAGAAGAACCTATATGATGGTTTCTTTGCTGCTCTTCCATTCAACTACTATAACTTTCTCGGGGTATGTCTGGCTTCACCTAAGGTTTGCTTGGATGCTTATTATTTTCATCCTAACCCAAGCTAGGATTGTTGATAATCCAAACTTTTATTTAGTAGTTCAAAGTTGCAATTCCACACCTGCATGGAATAGAGGATTAATTATTCATTTTCACTTTTTTTTGCTGATCATTTATAGAATTAAACCCAGAAAACATCATTGATCAGGATGGGATAGGATGGATGGTTCATCTATATAAGAAATTTCTTGCATTACTCTGTGATATCCTGATTCTTTTCTGCTGATTCTTCTCTGAAAATTCATCGATATTTTCATTTTCCTATTTTGATGATCATTTGAAATTCTTTGCATCAGGTTGTGCTCATATTCTATCCCTTCCTCTGGTTAAATCTTTACCTCCATTTGTTAAGGCAACGGCAGTCAAAACTGGGTAAACACCATGGGAAGAAGAAGAAAAATTGAATATTTGAGTTCTTCAGGCATATAATCATTATTGCTTTAGAAACTATTTAATCTCAAGTGCAGAACTCCAATATTGTTTGATTAAACATGAGAGATGGTTTGGAGAAACCATTAAATGTACATGAACTATGTTCTTTCATCTTCAAATAAATTTCTCCTCTTTTATTTGTCTTTGTTAGTTGGACCAAAAATGTGTATTTTCGAATCAACAAGCTAATATCATAAAATTCAGATGAAGGGTGGCAATTCTCTGTGTTTTCATGCAAGTGTAGATGTGAGTTTATGTTTCTTAATAAAAGTGTAGAATTAATGACATATGAACTTACAATTTTTATTTAAACTACAAACAGAAGGATAATCAAAATATAATTCAAAAGGTTGCAGAAAACCTTTCAGAATTGGATGAATTAAATTTACCGAAACTAAAGTAAATTTGGTTCTTTATATGTTTGCTTCTGGTGTGCGGTAAAGGATTGTAGTTTGGGAACTTGGCTATGGTTATGTTAAATAGAACAGCTTCAGAATTTTGATCTAGTGGCTTCAGAGTCAGAGGAAATATATTGTCTTTGAATCTCAGGAATGTTGGCTTGTCCTTTCGAATGGATGATCTGGAAGTAAAATTGACCGTCCTGATTAGGTATGATCACTTCATCAAATACCATGTCTAGTATGAGGCTCTGGCATCAACGAAGAAGCTTATCTAGCTTTTACTGGGCATGCTATGTAACGCCAATTGTCACCTGTAAATGGGTTGGCTAGTGCTCTGTATATATTTAGTGGAACTATGCTTGCTGTTATACTTGGAGTTAATTCCAGGCTGTTGACCACAAGGATCCATTTGTGATTTTGATGATGTAAAACATTGTCTTAATGTTAATATGTTCGCTAAGTGCTTTATAGGTGATGGATGCAAGTCAAATGCATAAGAACAGTTGATAAAGATGATCAAGGGATATTGATGAAGTTTTAGAGTGCATTATGAGTGATAATGAGTAGATGGTGGTGATGAAGAAGTGATGGATAAGTTTGGTGAAATGTGAGTGATAATAATGGAATTCTTAATGGTATTCAAAGTGTTATATGTGAAGATTGTGTATGACGATGAAGAATGGTAATGTGACGTCCAAACCAATAAAGGGGTCAGAAGATCACTTATCATAAGACGTGGTCACGCCTTAACGACCACGAGATCACTTGTCATAAGACTTGGTCACACCTTAACAATGGTAATGAGCTTTGATGAGTGTTTTAGCTTAGGTAGATAGGTTTAAGTGTTAACCTTATTAAAACACTTGAGATAATAGTGTTTAGTTTAGGTGGATAGGTTCAAGTGTAAACATTATTAAAACACTTGGGATAATGTGTTTAGGTTAGGTGGATAGGTTCAAGTGTAAACCTCAATAAAACACTTGGGTTAATTGGTGAGAGTTTTTGAGTTAAAAGTTAAAGTCATGTAGTAAAAAGATAAAATATGTCATAGGCTAATTAAACATAAAATTTATGCATGTTGGACATGGTATATTGGAAGTTTAGGCCTTAAGGAAAACTAAATGTACAGAGTCAATTTCAGATGGGCTGAATTAAATGAATTAACTGCACTAATTGGGCAATAATCATATTATAAATTATATATGGACTGAAAGCCCAATATTTCTAGTATTCATAAAATTTTTTATTTGAATTTTTGGAGTTGGAAAATAAAAGATATAAATTTTTGAGTGATTTATGCTCATGCTGTCAGACAAGGGACTAAACACATAGGATGTATTCAAACTTATACCACAAATTGTAGAAAAATTATTTGAACTTGAAATTTGGTGGGGTTGAAGCTCTGGAAGACTACTTTTCAATGCAAAAAACGGTGGAGCATTTTGAATTTTCTACAAGGAGATATTCTTGTTTGAATACAGACTACTCCAGCTGCAAGTCACATGCTTTAGGCGTCCATTGTTTGAATTATTGCAAATAATCTACAAATCTCCAGAAAATGTGCCATATATTGTTGAAAAGGTATGGATGTCTAGTTTTTTAAAAAAAGGAATCATAATTTTTCAACACTCAGAGCTGGAGATATTGAATCTTGAAGGAGACATGCTACATTTGTCAAGCAAGCTGGCAGCCTTGAAGAATGGAGCCTCACCAATCAAGTTTGAATTTTTTGGTTGATTGAGAACGGCCATTTCTGATTTCTTGCCTATAAAAGGAGGTATTTTAAGAATCAAAACATGCACAAGAGCTTGAAGAAAGAATAGCAATTAAGAGTCACAATATTCATAAGTTATTTGAGAGTTTATGTTGTAATTGTGAGAAAAGCCTTCATTCTTCTTCTTATAATTTTCACTTTATTTTTGTATTGTGTGAGAGACACTAAAACACAAGGAAAGGTTTAAGTGTATACCTTAAAAACACTTGGGTTTTGGGTTTTGAGTGTAAGCCATAAAAACACTTGAGTTCGATTTGTGAGTTAGCCTTAGAAAACTCATTTGTAAAGGTTGAAGATAGCCTTAGAAATCTTCAATGTAAAGGTAGTGAGATAGCTTTGTAAATCTCACATTGTAAAGGTTGAAGATAGCCTTGAAATCTCCATTGTTTTCTATTTGTGGTTAGTGGAACTCCAAAGAGTGTCTTTGGGAGAAATGGACGTAGGTCAAGTCGGGACCGAAACACTATAAATCATGTGTTCGATTCTCTCTTCACTACTCTCTTTACATTTTCATATTGATTTGTGCTTGATTGAATTTGGTTGCTTTAGTTGCTTGTTTTATTTGTTTGCTTAATTATTATTTGTTTTGTTTTTCAATTTGTTTAATTGCTATTGCATTTAACTAATTGAATTGCTTCAGCTATTTGATTGAAAGTTTCAATTGAGCATTTAAGTCTATTTTTTTCTATTGC
>CANYLF010048874.1:0-10808 GCA_948193215.1 Bocquillonia castaneifolia
TAATAAATAAAATCAATTAATAATTAGATAAATTGGATAGAAGATTATCATAAATAAATAATAAGTACATTTAATTATATAAAAGTATTAATGTATTTAATAAGAGAGAGAATAATACTAAATAGTTTAGAATATTGCCACATAAGCAATTGATATGAAATTGCGCTTACAATAGATACTTCTTTGCTATTATATATTTATATAGATTTAAAAACATTAAACTTTTTGTGTCTTAATTTGTCAAAATTTAAAAGGTCGGCATTAAATTGACAAAATAATTAAAGTTTAGGATTTTTTTTGCCAACTGAAAAAACGACGTCGTTTTGACGTGGCACCCATGTGGACATGGCCAGAATATTCAGGTTGACATGTCAGATTCTTTTCGCCGGATTTTTGATCAGGGTATCTGGTTGCACAACTTCAAGAGGTCAGGTCTTAAAATGCCAAAAAAAGTCCAATATACAAACGCTAAAGTGATTAAAGGTTGAGTCTTTTTTAATTATTAGGCCTATATATAATTAAAGATGGGATTCGAACCCGTGTTAGATTATAATTCGCTACCATTAGATTGATTATGCCTAGTGATACATGTGAAATTCTATTAAATATGTATACAAAGTAATATAATCACATTATTTAAAAAATTAATAAAGAAAACAAAATATGATCAATGTTTTTTTTCTAAAAAGTATAATCATGTTTATTGAATAATTTAAAATAACATGTCTTGTAAAAATTGAAATCAATATTGATATGACGATAGAGCTAGGTTAGTCTTAACCTGTTGTGAGAAACCTAATAAATTAAGGGGATTAAAGAAAAAATAAATAAAAATAAAATCTACATGATCACTAGACCAAATACTACTTTAGTGTAGAATCAGGGGTGTGTATATACTGTATATTATGCTGAGTTTATCTTTTTAGACAAAAGATGAGATTAGGATATTATATACTTTGTTTGTAAGGTGGCATTAAAATTCACAACCGACAACTTTAGGAAAGTGAAAAACAAATCACCAATCAATCAATGATTCTAATATACAGTAATAGTTGGAGTTTTTATAGAGACAATATTCAGGAAAGCGAAAATCCTTAGTTGAGGTGTTGGTGAAATAGTTGAACTGGGATTTTTGTAAGGACTAGGTAGTAGAATTTGATTTGATGTTAGGGGTGAAAAGGAGTTTTCGTTGGTTGATGATATCATTTTTTTTTAAAAGAAAAAATTATTAACCAACCAGTAGTTGTAGTAATAAACCTGAGATTAATTAGTTGATCATATTCATAGGACTATATGAAAAGCATGAGTTTTAGTTGCGGTCGCCAGGCATCCACTTTGTTGACTTATGATTCAATTCCTAAACTAGCTTTTTTCTATTCATTTTTTTTTTTTAACTTTTCCTCTGATTTTTCTTTCTATCAGAACATTTGCCCTTCATTTTGGAAAGGTAGTGAAAATGAGGGAGAGGGAAAATTCCTCATTCTCTCTTCTCCTTTCATTTTTCCACCTTTCCAAACAAAACATTAATTATCAGTGTTAGTATTTTTAACTCACTAATTTAATTATAAATAGGTCATCATTTTATTAATGGCATAGATGATTTCTATAAAATTTATTTATAGTTCTAAATTTTTTATGCTTGTTTTAAATTAATATTTATTTAAATTCTACCTTTTAAATTTCATGAAATTAGCTGTAATATCAAATTCTTTTAAATTTGATGGAATTTACAAATACACAATAAATTATAAGAAACAAAATATTTATTATGTTAAATTTATCTTTAAATTTCATATTTTTACTTACTTTAATGTACCAAAAACACAGTAACTCATTTGTAAATGAATTATGTTTGAGATCTATTTTCAAATAATTTTTTTGATAGGATTTGAATCAACCAAATGCTCAAAGCATTTTGAGTACGAAAAGAAAAACAAAGTGAGTCTTTTCTTTTCTTTTTTTTTCCCAAAATTTTGTAACCAAATCGCTGTCGGTTATATATATAACTAGTGAAATAATTTCATTTTTGGCGTGTTGGCAAATTCTTGCATGTAGAAAACTTGTTGACCAAGGTTTGCATCCTTTCTAATTTTTTAAGCGTTTTAAGCTCTTTACACCATAAGAGGAGCCGAAGAATATGGACAATATTTTATATATAATTAAGTTTTTCGGTTTGTATATATTCGGGAAGAACAACCCCATATCTTGAGCTTCAGACTCAAGTGAAATACATTTTCATTTTTTTTTTATTTAGGAGAAAGAAATTGGATTTGAAGTTTTCAACCTAAAACTTCTCACTTCTAAAATCAATATATATATATATATATATATATATATATATTATTAGTAATTACCTCCACTGTGAGGGTATTATACTGTATTATATTATATTATATATAATTAATAAAATCATTGTGGAATATCTATTAGAATAGAGTTCAAATTAACATATCAAAAATGAAGCAAAGGAGGCCTACGCATGATGATCTGTAAATGAAATGAACCATTGGACCTTGCTGGCTAGATAGAAGAAAGTGGCACAGCATGTGGTGTGGTGAAGGTGGTGGAAAAGAGGTCATACCTAGTCATTATGAGTGAGATATATAATATCTATATCTATATCTATATATATATATATATATATTCATTCTGGTTCAGATCTCTCCTATTACTTTGCTTGATTGCTTTTAGCAGGAGTAGTAGTAGTAGTGGGTGGAAGGAAGAATCTTGGGACCAAAATGCATTCTGATAAGACCCGACACTTCTGACCCTCTTGCCAATCAAAGCCAACATAAAGAAGCTTGAAAGCACAAAAGCAAAAAAAAGAAAAAGAATTGAATTGCTGCAAAAGATTGACAGCCATCAATCCAACTCACTTGGAGCCCAAGAAAAAAAGCAAATTATATATACATGCATCCATAGTACAGAACAGAATCACTTTATGATCACTCCACAAAATCCCAGTCTGTTTAATCAAAAATAAACAAATCATCCCAAAGCAACTTGCTAATTACATGATCATCAACATATATATCATCTCTAAAGTGCTAATAACCTACTTAGGCTCTAGCAATTGCATAGTAATCTTGTTTGTTTACTTTCACTTGAGCACACACCCACTTGAAGCTAAAACCCAAAATAAGCTTCAAATTTCCACATTAATTAATGATGATCAAAAGAGTAAAGAAGAGATGATACCAAACTGAAAGCAATAAAAAAAAAAGGAAATGATTCAAATGAACCCATGTACCCAGTTAGTTTTGATTATTAAAAAAAAAAAACAGAAGCACACCCAAAAAAAGCCTTCTCTTGTTGCATAGATACAAGCTCATTAATTTAATTAAGATATGTATGATCCTCCTAAAATTCCATTCCAAAACCCATTTGTATCACCTGGTAATCCTTGCCCTCTATTCTGCTGATGATCAACAAATTGACTAACAGAAGTAGTTGTAGTAGTAACAGTAGCAGTATTGCTTGGAACTTGCTTCAAGTCCTCCACAGGAAACAAAATCCTTGCCCCGCTATTACTAACATATTCACTATTACTTTCAAATCCTTCCAGACAAAAATTAAGAGTTGGCTTCAATTCTTGAAAAGGAAACACATTTGGTGGTGGGTATATTACTGTGTTTGAATCAGAAACTTGATGTTGCATGGACATGAAAGAAGCCAACATTAATCCTCTTGAACTCACACCAGACTTGAGAAGTTGATCCATTGAAGAAGAAGAAGAAGACGTATTAGGGTTTAGAAAATGGGTTTTGCTTCCATTAACATCAACAGCTAACTTACACATATTACCATATTGATCTTGATCAGTTAACGTTGAAGGAGGAGGAGGGTAACCTAAGTTAAGATCTTGGCCATGATGGATCTTATTAGGGTATTGATGATCATCATGATGAAGGAAGCCTATTTGTGGGGTCAGATCAGGTAGATCAACAAGCTTCTTAGATGAAGAAATTAAAGAAGAAGAAGAAGATCTCTTATTCTTTCTTGAACCACCACCAACAGGAACATTTCTTAGAGACCCACCTTCAGTCCAATACCTTCTACAAGTCTTGCAAAAGTACCTTGGTTGAGAAAGGCTATAGTTGTTGTAATAACAAAATTTTGTATTAGTAGAATTGCACCTTGGACAGTTCAAAGCTTGATCTTTTTGAGGTCTTGTTCTTCTTTCTATTGGCCTTGATGAACTTTCCATGTGTTTAACCACTCCTCCAATCCCCTAAATAAATAAATAAAAACCCATATAATAATTATTTTCATGATCAATACAAAAGATGGATGGATGGTACAAACAAACAAACAAAGCTAAGAAAACAAAGAAGATTGCTTTTTATTACACTTTTGAGAATTGGAACAGCAATACAAACAAATTACAATCACCTTTTTTTTTTTATTTTCCTTTTTCAGATATAGAGAGAAAATAAAAAGAAAAGAAAAGAAAAGGGTACTACTTTGAAGAAACAAAATGGAAGATTTTTCAAATGACAGCAACATAAAATTTGAAATATTAGTGGAGGCAGGCAGCTTGGGATTGATCAGCAGCATCATCTTAAAAGATAAAAAGGTAAACTTTGTAACAGGTATATATATTTATATAAAAAAATAATTGTAAATTAGCATTGAAAATCAAAACCCAGAAAAGAGAAAGAAGAGAAAAGAAAGGAACAATATGATTATAAGGGAAGAAAAGTTGAAAAAAGAAAAAGATGATGTCTTTTACCTGTGGCCACAGAGCAGTAGTAGTAGTAGCATCCATGGATTAAGAGAGAAAAACAAAAGAGAGAGAAATAAAGAAAAAAAAAAAAGCTAAGCTATCCTATTGTATCAACTATCAAGCCTCTTTTGATCAAGGAAAAAGACTTGCTTTTTGTAGCATCTGGTCTTCCAATAAATTAATTAAAAAAAAAGCTAATGATGGGAAACACTTGACTTGAGGTGCTTTCCATGTGTTGGCCTATTACCACTATTTACTTTCACTAAACTATGCAATGCCTCTATACAATATGCACAGTTACACAGAGAGTGGCTTACATACACAAAGGGTAGTTTTGGTATTTAATAAAGTTTATATAAGTTTCATTGTCTTAAAATGAATATTTTTCTTATTATTTATTTGGGGAATTTTAGTGGACATTTTTTTTTATTATATCACTATTTTTTTGTTCAAAATAGTCGATCTTTTATTATTCTTTGTGGATGTCTTTGTTAGCTTCCACTCTGGACTTTAGTGGCTTCTAATTTTCTCACTATAAGAGTAGTGAGATGAGAGCTAATTTGCATAGTTATTTCCAAATTTGATTGGAAATATTTAAAGAAAAACATTTTCACTTTCTTATTGAATTTAAAATTTTACTGTTAAAATATAAAAAAGTAAAAATATGACAATCATGAGCAAAAATTAGAAAAACATACAAGAAAAATAGTGACACAATGTTAATTAATGTCAACATTTTATAGCTTTATGGACAAAATTACAAACTTTACAATTTAATAAAATATTTATATTTCAAGAGTTTGAAATAAGAATGTTTATAACATTAATTGTTGGAACTTGGATTAGAAGTCTGTTAAAAAATAACTTAATTCTAATAAAAAATTAACAAACTAAAAATTTATTTGGACTAGAATAAATAACATTCAAGTGTGAATATATATATATATATATATATATGAAAAGTTAGCACATAATTGGAGTCCGAGACGGAATAACAAAACTCAATGAAGGAATCATGAGAGGTACCACCCGATCAGAGGATGGTAAGTGTATGAGGACAGTCGTCCACTTATCCCTGATTCCGCCTTGGTTGAAGTTTAACATGAAAGCATAAATTAAAGGATCAGTATTTTACCAAAAAAAAAAAAGATAAGTGTTTTTTAGATGATATAAAACTTTTGATGGCTTAATAAAATTAAAAATCCAGGAGTTAAGAGTCATTTTGCCTTCAAATCATTTCAAGATAGGCGATAACTTTTTTTTTTCATTGTACGATAATTTAATATGTTTGCCCTTCTGAAAAGCGTGGGCCAGCGTAACTCTCAGATTGCTTGGTATTGTGATTGGATGTTTAAAACACAGGTTCAAAATTTTTTTATTTAATTGATTAATTTTTAAAAAATTCTTAGAAAGTTCTTTTGACAAACTTGTGTTTTGAAAAAATATTATTTATATGTTTCTACAAAACCATGATTTTAAAAACACAAAAAAATTTAGAAATAAAATTTTTTCTCCAAAATTACTTTTGAAAAATTCATTACCAAGCTCAACCTTACTATGATATGATGGACGACATTTATTAGGCTTTAGCCGAGTCAAGAACTCCAAAAAAATTTGGGAAACATCTATATAAATAACTAAATTGTAAGGAAATTTTATTTACCACTTAGGATTTTAGGATGATGTGACATAGTTTTTTTTAATTTTAATTTTTTTATTAAACATTTTTTTATTAAATTTTCTTGTATTATTAATTGTTAATTTTTAATAGTTATAGAATTTAAAAGGTTTTCTATTTATTATTTGTTAATAATATTGTAAATATTTAATTAGTTTTGTCTTTTGGTATTCATAACCTTTTAAAATTTGTTATTGCCCTTTAAATATTATGACCTTTCATATTTCTTACGTTTTTTTTATTATTTGTCTTTTGATATTCCTTTCATGTATTATTAATTATTAATTGTTAATTTTTAATAGTTATAGAATTTGAAAGGTTTTGTATTTATTATTTGTTAATAATGTTGTAAATATTTAATTAGTTTTATCTTTTGATATTTATAACCTTTTAAAATTTATTATTATCGTTTAAATATTATGACCTTTTATATTTCTTACGTTTTTTTTGTTATTTATCTTTTGATATTCCAAGGCATTAATGAAACTGTTGATAATTTCATTCCTATAAATTGATAGTTTGTGAAGGTTTGTTCTTTTAGTTTGCTTCACTGTTTTCCCTTTGCAAGTTTTCTTCTCCATTTGAAAGACTTTGAAATATTTGTTTAGATATGAAACATAAATTTGAGCCGGCATCTTCTTCATTAAGAATTGAAAATCTCAATCACATGAAAGACAGTGAATTCTCACAAGATGAATCTCTTGAATTTTTCCCAATTTATTTAGTTACTATACCTCATATAAAAATGTGTTTTTCATTATATTTTTTTCATTTTTGTGTTTAGATCAAAAAAGTGCTTCTCAAATCCTAGATTATAAAAAGGCTAGACTCTAACGGAGAATGGCACTATATTTAAAGAGGGAAAAGTTTCACAATTCGACTAAAAGACTACGTGAGTTGAATATTATATAATTTTATATAAAACAATTATATTATTATTTTTTGATGTTTTATATTTGTATAATTATTTATGTTTTTTCCCCTAGGTGATGAACGACTTTCGAGAATTTTAACCTTTAAACAAGCAAGATTGAGACGACGAATTGCATTAGATTTGAAAAGGCAAAAACGTCATGGTGTTAATTTGAGAAATGAAACAAAAGGTAATTTAGTTTTTTTGTTAATAGATTAGTTTTATTCTTTTTTGAAAAATATTGTCTTCCTAAAATTTTTTTTATTTAATTGAACATATAATTTTAATTTCTCCATAATTAATGGAAATACATTATATACATTATTTTCTTTATAGGTCATAAGCATAAGTGTTGGACATTTGGAAAGCCATGTTGCGTATGTGATTTTTGTGTAGCAATCCTTCGGTATGAAGAAATGAATCAAAAGACTAAAGAAACCTCAAACCTAAAATTTTCTTTGTGTTGCATGAATGAGAAAGTTCAACTACCATTGCTAAAGCATGGTCCTGAATTTCTTAAGAAGCTCATGGACTACCATGGTTGGAAAGTATCGAAGATGTTTCGAGAAGGTATTAGAGGTTACAATTCTATGTTTAGCTTTACTTCTATGGGAGGACATGTTGATAGTGCCATCAACATTAGACGTGATCCATATAGCTTTCTACTTCATGGGCAAAACTATCATCTTATTGGGTCATTGTTGCCGCAACCTAATTGTAAGCCTAAATTTTCGCAGCTCTATATTTATGACACGGATAATGAAATTCATAATAGGTTGAAGCTATGAGCTCTAATAAGAAATTGAGTAGTCTTGATGTGAAAATAATTGAAGGATACTTATGATGTTAAATGATAATAATGTCTTAGTCCAACCTTTCCGTTTTGCAAGAGATATGCTACAGACTTTTAATGTGCTAGATTTGAAGCTGAAATTGATTTGTAAAAGACAACGTAATGGGCGTCAATATAACTTGTCTTCTGCGTCTAAAGTCGCTGCATTAAAAGTAGGAGATTTTGATTCTGACAATGAACATCGTGATATTGTTATTCAACATAATAGTGGAGTTTTGCAAAGGATTAGTAAATTGTATCCAAGTTTTGTTTGCACTAATTAAAATACTTGATGAAGCGTCCTCATACTGTGAATATCAAGACCAAAAAAAGAAGTTAAGGACCTCATTGAGCTCAAGTTTTAGTAACTTCTTATATTAAATGCCCATAATTAATTCTAATTAAATGCCCATAATGAAAATTACATTTAGTAAAAACACTAAATTTAAGCCTAAATCCAATAAAAAAACTCAACGTAAGCCTAAAGTTTATTTAAAATTTAAGGTTTTACATAACGTTTTTAGCTCAATAATATAAAAAATTAGTTTTTTTAACCATTTATATAATTAGGTTCAAATTATCTAAAAATAATAATCAAGTTTCGATGATTGTTATTCTTCTTTATCAAAAAAAAGGAAACAATTTACTTATTCACCAATAACATATGCCTATAAAAAATATTCAAAAATTATACATATAAAAAAATTACAATCTGCGCATCGCGCTGGCATAATGCTAGTTTTATATATAAAGGTGTGAAGTTTACTTTCTATTCACCTTATTTTCAACTAACATACATCAAAAGATCTCTCCCTCTCTCCCTCTCCCTCTCTCTCTCTCTCTCTCTCTCTCTCTCTCTCTCTCTCTCTCTATATATATATATATATATATATATATATAATCTTTAGGGTTTGAAAATGAAGTATCCACACATATGTTTTATATCGAAAATTAGACCAAATCGACCAATTTAATTTAAAAATTAAAAACTAATTAACTACTATTTCAATCTAAAAGAAATTTAATATTGGTATTCAAAATAGAAATCGCCAAAATATATTTGAATCCATTCGGATTAACTCATATGGTGTGCTAGTCCAAAGAATATTTTAAATTTTGAAAATAATTTTACAACGTTAATTTAAAATTACTAGAATAAAAAGATAGAAATCTATAATATATTTTTTTAACTTTTTATCTATTTCTCAAAAAAAAATTATAAAACTATAATAATCAATCAGACCAAATGGATGAGCCCAATCAAATGAGCGTGGTTCAGATGATCAAAGACCTCTGAGCTTGTGAGATAAACGCTCAAGGTCTCGAGTTCGAATCCTAGGGTCTCCCTTGAGAGAGGGCTGCTCCATTTAGGGCTTCTCTCGACCGGAGATTAGTTTGAACAACCGTAAAACAGAGCCTGAGATATTCCGGGTATCAATAGTTATCAAAAAAAAAAAATGGATGAGCCCATATGATATGAAAACTGGCCGAAACATTTTAGTTCACATCCCGATCCGGTTTTATAAACATTCTTCACACGCCAACACTGCAGTCTTAGCCTCGTATAAAAGGAGTAATTACATTTTGATTTTAAATTTTACCACGATATAATCAAATGGATGCTCACATCTAAAAAATAAACATTTTACCATGATATATTTAATTTTTATTATATTATTTATTCTTTTCAATATAATTTTGGTAATTTTTTTATCATGATAAAAATAAAATATCATAGTTAATAGAAAAATATGATATAATGATGATCATGAATTAATATTTAGATTAGTATATTTAAACATATTTTTTATATGAAATATAAATATTTATAAATTGTATAGATATTTATTTCATTCTATTATCATATTTTATTGTCAACTATTAGTTTTCATTTTTGTTTTTAAAAAAGTGGTCAAATTTGTATCAAAATGAGTATTTTTAGTGTAATAACAATAAAATACAAAAGCAGAAAATGTACTTATTAAAAAAAATATAAAAAGACATTTAATTTATTAGGATAAAAAATAAAATATAATTATT
The DNA here is from genome assembly GCA_948193215.1 of Bocquillonia castaneifolia. Classification (NCBI taxonomy): domain Eukaryota; kingdom Viridiplantae; phylum Streptophyta; class Magnoliopsida; order Malpighiales; family Euphorbiaceae; genus Bocquillonia; species Bocquillonia castaneifolia. The sequence goes on from CANYLF010048874.1 coordinate 10,190, forward strand.
TATTTAGAGAAAAGGAAATGGATAATACTCTTATATATCATCACATTTTTATCAAATTTCAACTCATCAATTTAAATAGTTCCAATTTAGTTCGTCATGTTTTATTTCAAATTTATTAAATCGTGTATTTTCTATTTCAAATCAATATAACCATATACTTTTCACTGACATATCAAATTTCAATAGTTTCAATTAGAACTATATTAAACACATGATACAATTGAGAACATATCATGTGAGCCAGCTTATACACTCAATTGGATTAGATTTAAACTGATTTGTAAAAATGACGAATCAAATTAGAATGATTTAAAATTAATATATAATTGAAATTTAGTAAAAATATGAGGATATTTAAAATTATCATGTACGGAGAAATGACGGTACAACAGGAATACGAGTTAGCAATCGCAAAATCCAACAAGGTGCAATGTAAACGTTATCAGTACAATCTTTGCCTTAAGATACTAGCTAATGAAAATTCTAATTCCAATGAAATTTATTTCACCCTTAAAATAATAGTATAATTATTCTAATTTAATTTCAGTTTTTTCCCCAGTATCAAAAATTTTTTTTATCTTTTTATCATCCGATTATTGTTGGAGTGTAACCCAAAGTC
>CANYLF010048896.1:0-11235 GCA_948193215.1 Bocquillonia castaneifolia
CTTGGGTAAAACTCATTGTAAAGGTTAGAGATAGCCTTGTAAATCTCCTTGTTATCCTTGGTGGATAATGGAACCCCAAATTGTGTATTTGGGAGAGTGGATGTAGGACAAGTTGGGTCCGAACCACTATAAATCTTTTGTGTTCTTATTTTCTTCCCTAATCCATTCTTGAATCATTTTTTAATTTCTAATTCCGCACAAATTCACCCCTTCTTGGTTTCTACACATGTAAAAGTGATAATAAACACATAACAACCAATGCAGCAACACAACCTAGGGTTTCTACCATTTTAGACCTAAAGTGATTACCGAATAAGCATTATTAATCATTTTATGCAATAATACATCTAAATAATTACCAAAGAAAGTTCAAAAGCTTACCTTGTCACTGCATTCCACGTGAAAACTACTATACATAAGTGATCTCCGCAAAACCGCACCGAAGAAACAACAAAAGGGACCAACGTCACTCAGGGGACTGGCGTTTAGGCCCAACGCCACTTACCTACAGGTGTTTGGGCCCAACAGCACTCCTGCTTGTGGTGTTGGTTGCCAGACAACATGCAGCATGCACAATTCGATGAAAAATGCATTTTTCAGGGTTTACCAAGCCCCAAAAATGATCAAACAAGGATAGAAATTCATAAAACAAACATCAAAATACATGAAAATGCATGGGACATTGCAAAACAACCTAGATCTAAGCATGGCATGCATAAAATACAATAAAGATGCAAATGGGCTTTCTGCAGTTGAGATCGCCTGACTGGCGTTTGGGGCCCAACGCCATTCTGCCTTGTGACGTTGAGCCCAATGCCAATCACATGAGTGGTGTTGGGCCCAACTCCACTAGGGAGAGTTGGGCCCAACTTCTGAGTAGCGTTGGGCCCTTTTGAGCCTCCAAAAGTCCGATTTTACAAAAACTTAAAACTGAGAAAATGTGCGGAATGGCCTCAACTACCAACCATCAAAATTTCAAGTCATTTGTTCACTTGTAGGAAACATTATGATGAAAATCGTCTGAAAAATGCATCGCTTATGCTCAAAACTGGATTTTGGGGAAAAATGTGTTATGCAAGCTTAGAAAACACTTAAAGTGAAGCAATGCAATCTCTAAAAAGCAAATGTCAACTCAATTCATGCTATTTAGAACATGAACAATCATCACTGGGCCTCCGAGCCACTTCTGTAATCCTGCATCAAAATTAGGTGTTAACAGTTAGCCCCCGCTTTGTCAGAGATTTGTAGTATTATCCAATAATATGGAAAATGACGACAAAGCCAAAACACATGATTTTGAAAAGAATTACGTACCTCAACTTCGGTGTGCAAAGCCTAACCTTGGACCTCGGCTACCTTGGTTTAACTCCACGAGGATTTACTTGACTAGACTCTCAGGGTTTTAGGAATTTAATCTCAGACCTCAGATGCCTTAACCAACTCCATGGGAAAAATATGCAATTTAGGAATACTATCCATGTGAAAAACTAGAATACTATCCAAATGCAGGAATACTATCCTCGCTCAAGGGTTGGAATACTATCCAGGTGCAGGAATACTAGATGCAGGAATCCTATCCTGGCTTAGGAATTGGAATATTATCCAGATGCAGGAATCCTATCCTGGCTGCTCCACTTGGGAATATCTATTTGCTGAGACTTAGATTCTACGAAATACTTTGTCTTTTATGGACTGCTCCTGGGGATATTTCTTCTTTTGCCAGAATATCTTCATTGGGAAAATAAAGTTATTCTACTTCGGGGAAAGAATTTCTTAATAATCAGATATTAGGACAACTCCACTAGGGAAATACAAGCTCATTTGATAATTGTACTTGAGATAATGCTACTGAGGAAATCTTTAATTCTGACAAATATTTTTGTAATTACTCCTACTGGGAAAATTCATCTTTCAGACATAAAATTACCACTTATATGCCTAGATTCACTCCAAATATCTTACAGACTTGAAATAAGAAAAAAGATCTCTAAAAAAGAGATTTTCTGTAATGTCTGTCATTTCTTCTATAATTCTCTATCATTCTGACCACAATTGACTGTCATTCTTATTAATCCTCTAAAATTTACCCTCAATTGGACTCAAATCAGCCTCTCTTAGCTTTAATTTTGATTTTGGACCTATTTGCAACAAAACTTCTGTCCTTATTTGAAAATTTTCTTCAGGGACCAAAACGGTAATTTGCTGAATTGCCTATAAGAGGCGGGTAGCTCTTCATTTTTGCCAAAAGAATTCAAAATTTCACCCAAACTTCATTTTCCTCTCATTTCTTCATTTCTTAACCAAATCTCTTCAAACAAAAAGTAAAATGGCAGATAATCCGGACTTAGAACCCATGTGGAACTTCCGGGTTAGAGAAGAAGTATTAAAAGCTAATTCTGGTGGAATTCAAAGAGGAGGAAGGATTTTTCCACTATCAAATGCCAGATTCAACCTCTGTGGCTCAATTGGAGACCGGGTAAGTGTCCAAACACCTCAATTTGATTGAATTTTGACTGGGCATTGTGAAATTTGTCAAAAATCTACAAAATAAAACTGAATTGGCGGCCAACGGGACTGGTCTAGGTCCAACGCGACTGCCACGAGTGGTGTTACTCTCAAAGCTGGTCATATGACCGGCGTTGGTGAAAACGCCACTGCTGGGACTGGCGTTGAGCCCAGTCTCAGTCCCGGTAGTGATTTTGGACTTCGAACAGTCCTTCGATGCATGTTTTTATGATTTAACGCGTAAAAATAGACCAATATATGCAAGTTATGAATGATTTAGACATGATTTACACATTTTATGAACAAATTATGATAATATGTGACAAAAATGATGTTAAATGAATAATTTATGTACAAATGATTTTAAATCGATGTTAAATAATGTATGAATAATAAATGAAACAATTTAACAATGAATATGAAAGAATGATTATGGATATATGTGAATGATTATGCATGAGTAAATATCAAATATAATTATGCACGGATGAATGTTAAATATAATTATGCGCGAGTGAATATCAAATATAATTATGCATGAATGAATGTTTTGTTCGCTTCCAAGATTAGAAATAAAGAATGCATTCAAGAAATTAGATGACTGAGTTAGGAAATATACATGTTATTTATCTTGCAGGGGGATGAGACTACTTTTACCTACAATGAAAATTTCTCCAAAGTCTAAGTAGTTTGGAGAGGATTACCTTTAGGCGTGTAGGCCTTAGTACTTCAGGCTGGATTTGGCCCTCTTCGTTCCACATTTCCTGAGAATGTGGATGAGCACGTGAGCTCTTGATGTGACCGCCGTTCCATGCAGGCATTGATGGAGCGATGGTTTGACACCACCCACACATTTCAGCTGCCATGTAGGGAGTATACTCTATCTCCAGCTTCTTTTCTGCTATTACTGGATTAGCTTATGTTGGTTAGCGGATATTCTGAGATGGAGGGATATACTCTGTCCATTGTGATGTTCAAAACGAGTATATCTTTCGGATGTTAGGCATGGTTCCTGGGCAAAAGAGCTCCAATAAGCTCTATATTGATGCATTAGCTAGACACCTTATGAGTTATAGGCTAGAATTTGACTGGAGTTTTTATCAGATGGCCCGTGTCTTCATTCTGTACCTGCTGGGTAGCACTATCTTCTGTGACATGAACTCCACCATAGGCTTGCACTCCATCCCTATTCTGAGAGATTTTGATCAGATGAGCGGGTATGACTGGGGTTCTCCTGTATTGGCATATCTGTACCTTTGCATGGATATGGTTTCTCATGGTGGTGCAAAGTTTTGCGACTTCTGGCATGCCACTCATGTGAGTTACTTTGACTCTTGCCTTTCCTTGATTGCTTTACTTGCTTTATACTCTTTTGACTCCTCCTTTGCAGGTCTGGGCTATTGAGTTGGGCTTAATTTGCCAGTTCTTCCCACTAGAGCGTCGATATACTTTCCCTGTCCTCAAACGTTGGGGTTTACAGTGATTGTGCATTCATGCTGCTGATGTCAATGGTCATCGTGTGTATCTTAACTCGCTGACTACTTCTAGGGTAAAACACATGAAAGCAAATTTGTTAGTTAAAAGCAATTGACATGAGTTCAAAAAACGTACCTTGATTCTTTCTATTTCAGCTTGACATGGGATGGATGGGTTTGATGGAAGGATTGCCACCCTATGTCCTTGCGTCCTTACCTAAGGATGACTTAAGGATTCTTCGGGACGGTCCAGGACTTAGGATGTGGTTCCTGGGAGAGAGGACTCGACGACAGTACATGACTGGCTTTCGTAGAAGGCCTTGTGATCCTCCTATTGATATATTTTGGGGACATGAGCTGACGAACCACACTCTGGCTGTAGCTCTTGATGGCTTTGAGTGTACATCCTTTCTTTCTCGCTCTAAGGATTACACTTCTTTCTTGCGTTCAAGATGCCTCCCAACTTTACCTTTGCCAACTAGGATGCTTGCTAAGGTAAGATGCGATCTTTTCTTTATTTTTCTGATAACTATATGTCTTGGTTACATGACTCACAATCACTTTCTCTTTTCATATATCTATGGGTTTTTTGACCTTCTCCAGCTCTGATGAAGATGAAGATGATGGAGATTCTAGAGACTTAGATGATGATGATGATTATGCCCCTAGTCCTTGGCCAGTTATTGCCCCCGGGCCAAGTAGGAGGACCCATGCTTCCACGAGAGGAGCTATGCCAAGTTCAGAGGCTGCTAGACCTCGTTCATCCCACTATCCATCCAGCAGTCAAGGGGATGTAGTGCCAGGCCATATCACAAAGTATACTGGGCTTTTAGTTCAACATAGGACCGTCGCTGGTCTAGTTGAGCATACCTTCCGTCTTGTAGCTGATCCTTCCATTTTATATACAGATGGATGTACTCATGTTAGTCATCTCGACATTCTTTCTTCATTTCACACTTGTATTTAGATTCTAACTCTTTTATTCATCCAGGTTCCTATCAATGAGGTCTCATAACTATCATCATACTTTCAGGCTAGCAAGGCCCATCTGGTAGAGACTTGTGATACATGGAGGCAGGCCCACAGGTTTTCTTGCAGGATGGTTACTGAATTAAAGGCTCAGCTTACAGCATTAAATATTCCAGCTGAAGGAGCTGATGGAGCCCAGATTGGTGAGCAACATGCTGGCAGTGATACTAAGAGTCAGCCAGCCGGTGGTGAGAAGAAGGACTCTGAGGAGTCCGATGAGGAGGAGGAGGACGCGTAGATGTCCTTGTTTCTGTATTCGAACTTGTTCTACTTCTCGAACATTGATATGTACATGTATTTCACACATTTGATACAAATATATGGATGTATGCATGGTTGTTGAACATTATGGATGCATGTATGTATGCTTCTTATACTAATATTAGTGAATGCATGCAAACTTTCTAGCTAATGCATTTGTTATGCACATGATTTATGGATTTACGTATGCATGTATGTCTTTTTATGATTTCTAATCATGTATGTATGAAATGTTGTGCATGGAATCCTCCCAGAAGTTCAAAAATCTGCATCGATTATGGAATCATCGAAAGGAACCAAGCCAGGGCTCAACGCCACTTAAGGGAGTGGCGTTTGCCACCCATGCCACTAAAGGACAGGCGTTTGGTGGTAACGCCAGTCTTCAACTGGTGTTGGTCCATAACGCCACTCCTTCTTCCTCAGGCTTTTCTCTGAGATTTTTCACTCTATTTTGACTCCTTTTTGAACTAGGACTTTCCCTGACTTCATGGTTTGTAAATAGAACCTTCTAGGACAGCTTTAAATCATTAGAAAACATCAAGCAAACTCTTTATAATTTCAAAGATGTTCCAAAAGTCTGCAAACACTCTTAGAAAATATCTAGGAAGCATGGAAACGGAAACTTGGAATTCCTTAGACCAATACCACCTAGAGGAGTTCAGAGCTTTCCTAAATTTCCCATTCGACATCAAACTCCTTCATGCAACTTCATAATGCTAGAGTATCAAGCATCATGTCTTCCGTTTCAATGAAGTTGAGCTATGCCCCCTGTTTGAAGAATTCAAAGGCATTCTTAACAAGTTGCACCACTCTAACGCTCCCCTAGCATTGCCCTCTGCTTATAATCAAACTCCAGAATTTCTAGCTGGTTTCTTTGGACTAACCCTAGGTCAGATACTTCCATGTATTGAAGATCAATCTCTCCTGACTCAACCTTTGTTGGAACTGGAGAGTTCTAAGCCAAAGAATAGCAGGTCTTGGAAAAAGATCTCCAGCTTCTGTCTTTTTGCATAATTCCTCCTAGTTTCTACTAAAGGCAGAGGTAATTTCCAGATTGCTCATGTTCTGGAACAGGTTGAAAGTGGTCATAACCCATTCCCTATCTTCTTGGCTGAAACCATTGTTGGTTTAGACTCCATCAAGCATACTCAACGCCTTCAAGGTAGCCCATTACTCCTTCAGGTATGCATCCCTTATCTTTCTTCTATGTTCTTTTCTATTGATCTTGACTAATTCATTCTGACACCTCTTTAACCAGATCTGGTTAAAGGAAAAGCTAGGCATATTGATGCCCCCAGTGAACCCTATAACTTACAGGCCTTGACAGTTTCAAGCTAGAGGACATGTGTTATCCAAGGCTAAACGTGCTGATTAGAGATTTCTGGCGATTGGACCAACTTTCTCTTATCCAGAAATGAAGAGTTTATTTACTGGCATTGTTCATGGTGGAAATTGAGCTTTGTCACTACCTCTGTGATAGATAACTGTGTACAGATTGCTAGCTTTGGTACTGTCACCTTTTATACCCCATCTAGAGTATGTAGGCAGTATGGCAAGGTTCAAAGAATATTGCATCATGTTCCATCTTTTACTCCTTATGTTGTTACTCCATTCTTCTTGAGAGAAATCCATTCTCACTAGGCTAGTAGATTTTTTGTAAGGAACCTGAGCTTTACCCAAGGACCCACTACTGATGATGAATACAAGGCTTGGGTTGATCTAGTAAGTGCTACTATTGACCTGTTCATATCATTATAAGTACAGATCTCATGGCATGGCTTTATTTACAAGTTGAGTTATCTGATGACAAAGGCAAAGGTGCTGAACTGTATGTTATAAGTAACAGAAGTAATGCAAAAAGAGCAAGAGAGGGTGAAAGGAAGGAAATGAATGCAAGCTTTCATAATATCAAGTGGCTAAAGAAACACAAGAAGAATTAGGTCTCATAACCATTTCATTTATTAATGCAATGTTTTAGCTTTTTAGTTATGCAGACACAGAATTAAGTACTATAAGAAAGTTTGACACCCTTCTTTTGCAAAAGGTTCATTTTTATTAATATTAGCACAATAAACGTACTTTAGCTTTTACATTTGATATTACTGCTTCCTTACTTTCTTCTCTCATCGCCTTAATTTTTGCCTAGACTGCCTCTTTATGAGGTTTTCACCCTAGCAGGCCCTTTTGCCCTAATTTTTGCCTAGAGTGCCTTTTTGTAAGGTTTTCACTCTAGCGGGCTCCCTTATTTTGCATGAGCCGCCCAAATGGGTTTTCAACTAATCGGGATTTATCACTTTCACACATTTTTTTAAAGGTAGTATTTCTTAAGATGATCCATGTTTATGGGTTACTTGAACTTGTTCCCTTCTAGATCTGAAATCTTCACAACTCCCTTAGACATGATCTTCTTGACCAGATACGGACCCTCCCAATTGGGCTTGAACTTCCCTCGAGGGTCAAATGTAATGGGCCTAGCCTACTTCAATACCCAATCTCCTTCCTTGATTGGCCTGACTCTAACTCCCTTGTTGAAGGCCCTTGCTATTCTCTACTAATACACTTGCGTATGATGGAGAGCTTTCTTCCTCCTTTCCTCTAAAGACAACAGCTGCTAGTACCTTGCTTCAGCCCATTGTACCTCAGGAATTTGAGCTTCTAGTACCACTCTCAGTGACTACATTTGAGATTCAATTGCCATTACTGCTTCACCTCCAAACACTAATGAATACGGTGTTTCCCCTGTTGCACTTCATACGGTTGTGTTGTAACCCATGGTTGCAAAAGGTAGTTTATCTGCCCAATCCTTGTAGGTCTTCACCATCTTAACCAAGATCTTCTTAATAGTCTTATTAGCTGCTTCAACTGTTTCGTTAGCTTGCGGCCTGTAGGGTGAGGACTTGTGATGCTAGATCCTTTCCTTTTCTAATAGATCCGCAGTTTCTTCCTAGAAGTGCACACCATTGTCTGAAATAATGTGATGTGGCTTCCCAAACTGGTTGATGAGCTTCTTATTGATAAACTCAGCCATACCCTTTGCTATGACAGTCGGCAATGAGATAGCTTCCACATGTCTCGAAAAGTATTCAATGGCTACCACAATGTACTTATGTCCATTAGAAGTTGTCGGCCTTATCTCTCTGATGATGTCTATCCCCCAACCTGAAAATGGCCACGGAGATGTTAAATTATGGAGCTCGGATGGTGGCAAATGTATCTTATTCCCGTGCAACTGACTCGTGGCACTTCCTGACCAGGTTGATACAATCTCTATCCATTTTTATCCCAGTAAAAACCTTGCTGGACTACCTTCTTTGCTAAAATATGTCCACTCATGTAGGGTCCACATACTCCTGCATGAATCTCTTTCATGACTTCTTCTGCTTCATATTGGTCCAGACATCGAAGTAGTATTCCATTCAAAGCCCTCCTGTAGAGTATTGCCTCTTGGTAAGTGTAGCTTCTTGAGCTGACCCTTAAGGCATGTTTCTATTTCCCACTAGCTCCTTCCGGATATTCCCTATTCTCTAGGAATTTCAGGATCTCATAGAACCACGGCTTCTCCTTTGGTCCATTCACAATCATTACCCGTTCTCATTGGTAGCAGGGAATTCTGGCTTTACACATCACTAGAGGCTTCATAACTACATCTCTAGGGTTGTCCCACATGGATGCCAAAGTTGCTAAAGCGTCTGCCATTTGATTCTCCGCCCTTGCCAGGTGTGCAAAGTTATAATTAGAAATACTCAGGGTGAGCATCTGAATGTACTCTGCATAAGGCTTCAGTTTCTCATCTTTTTACCTCCCAGTTTTCTAAAGCTTGGTTAATGATCAACATTGAATCTCCATACACTATGAGGTTCCTGACACCTGCTACAATGGCTGCTTCTATCCCAAAAACACATGCTTCATATTCAGCCATGTTATTAGTGACTCTGAAATCTAACCTCTTAGCCAAAGGAATATTTTCACCTTCAGGCGTGATTAAGATTACCCCTACTCCAGCTCCTTTGTGGTTCACTGCTCCATCAAAGTATAGCTTCCATCCGTCCACCTCTATCAGATTAAGTGACTCATCTGGAAACTTATACTCCCATGTTTCTTGCCCTTCTAATTGATTAAGAGCTAAAAACTTTGCTACTGCTATCCCCTTGATAGTCGTCTTGGTCAAGTACTGTATGTCAAACTCAGTCAGCAATACCAACCACTTAGCAAGCTTCCTTATTAGCACTGGCACTTTATACAGGTACCATAGTGGATCAATTTTTGCCACAGCTTGAACCTGATAGGACTGATAATAGTGCCTTAGCTTTCGTGTTGTCCTTATTATCGCCAAGCAACTCTTTTGAACAATGTCATATTTTGCTTCATAAGGTTACAGCTTCCAACTAAGGTAGTAGATAGCATACTCTATTCCATCTTCATTTTCTTGAGCAACCATTGCTCCTATAGCATCATCTTCCAAGCCCAAGTATAGTATTAATGGTCTCCCTGCCCTAAGATGTTGAAGGACAGGTGGATTCATTAAGTACTGCTTGATCATGTCAAATGCTTTCTGACATTGATCATCCCATTCACTCTTCTGATCTTTTTTGAGTAGCTTGAAAATGGGTTCACAGATCATAGTTAATCTAGAGATGAACCTGCTAATGTACTGAATCTTCCCCAATAATCGTCTGACTTCCTTCTCAGTCTTCGAAACTGTCATCTCTTGAATGGCTTTTACCTTGTCTGGATCCACCTCAATCCCTTTCTGGCTTACAATATGTCCCAAGAGCTTTCCGGAGGTTACTCCGAAGATACATTTCTTTGGGTTAAGCCTGAGGTTGTACTTCTCAACTCATGCCAAGAATCAGTCTAAGGCTTCGAAATGATCTTCTCTAGTTACTGACTTAACCATCATGTCATCCACATAAATTTCGATCTCCTTGTGCATCATGTCATGAAAAAAGGTTGTGGACATCCTTTGGTAGGTTGCCCTCGCATTCTTGAGCCCAAAAGGCATGACCTTATAGCAGTAAACACCCCACTCTGTGATGAAGGCTGTCGTGATCTTGTCTACTAGTGCCATCATTATCTGGTTGTAACTAGCGAAGCCTTCTATAAAGGAATACATGGCGCTTGCGGCTGCACTATTAATCAGAACATCAATGTAAGGTAACAGGAAATCATCCTTTGGCGATGCTTTATTCAAATCCCTGAAGTCTACACACATCCTGACCCTTCCATCCTTCTTGGCAACTGGAACTATATTGGCCAACCATTCTGAGTAAGTGACAACTTCTAAGAATCTAGCCCTGATCTATTTTTAAACTTCCTCTTTAATTAGCTTGGCCCATTCTGGTCTGAGTCTTCGAAGCTTCTGTTTGACTAGCTTTTTGGTGGGATCTGTAGGGATACGATGTTCGGTGATCATCCTATCAATACCTGGCATGTCATCATAGGTCCATGCAAATAAACCTTTTCTTTTGTGCTAATATTAATAGAATGTGTTTACACAGAATTAATGTCAAAAATGCTTATGGTATGATCTATGCAATGCACAGTGCCATCAGGTAAAACATCACACAAGTAAGCAAAATTGGTGTTCATATCATTGACCTTAGAAAGAAAAACATAATCATCCTCAAACAAATCGGACGTTATTACATCAATTTCAGTAGTTTTATAAAATAAATCAACTAAAGAGCTCTCTATGAACTCATTTAACTCAAAAATTACAACAACATCCTTGGGGTCGATCAGCTCTTCTATCTTTATGACTTGGATCCCCTCAAGCAGCATCTTCTCTACAGCATGCACATCCAGCAAGTCTTTGAAGATCTCGAAACCAGGCACTTGAATCTTCCCAACATCCACAGGTTCAGCCTTCCTTGGGTAAATAGTACCACTCTCTGGAATGAAGAAATCTTCGAGAGTCTTGCCATCCTTAGCTATCTTCTCTCCTTTATAGCCCAAGCCCTCTTTA
>CANYLF010049197.1:0-10172 GCA_948193215.1 Bocquillonia castaneifolia
TGAATGAAATATGAAGCCCATTCCAACCTTTAAAACCACAATCTAGGCCCAACATCAAACCAAGCCCATTAACATGGCAGCAGATGTTCTAAGCCCGTTTTGGAGCCCTAAACATCAGAATTAGAAAAATTGTATTAGAGACAAAAACATGTAGAATAGCCCAATTTATTATAATAAGGGGTTTCAAGCCTTTTTGAGGCTCGTATGAAAAGATATGATGAAAACAATGCACGGTTTTATTTTAAAATGATTTTCTCGCTCAAAATAATGCACTTTCAAATCTAAAATCCATTTTGAAACATCACATGATCAAAATGAAAGCCATAATCACTCTACTTACGCCTTGTGAGCATAAGTGATCATCATTGGGAACTTCGAGCCGCTTCCCCATTCCTGCATCCAAAAATTAGGTGTCTACAGACCCCTAAGAGGAAAAGAAATCTTGATGGATTTGGAGAGCCAAAGTCCCCTACCCCGACAGGAAAAGCCCACATATGACCTAAAAGGAAACAAGACACCTGACATGACCACCAAGCATGCTCCACCTTTTGATGAAAGCATTAAACTTAAACCCCTCAGAATATCCACTAGAGATCTATACAGATCATCATCTTAGCCCCGAGGAGCCCATAGACTACCCACTCAACTTCCATATCGCCCTATATGACCCAGTGGCCTACTACCACATTCAGCAGAAAGTACTCTTCCCACAAGAACCTCCAATTCATCCCTATTCACATCATGAACTCATCCCACGTCATCCTTACCCCTACAAAACCAATGATCAAAGATATGCAAGGCCTGAAAGAGCTATAGTAGTGTGAACTCCACTCCTCAATGGGTACTTCGATTAAAATCAACTGGTATTTGAAGTATTTTGTAGTTTAGTTCTTCAAGGTCTCCTCACACTAGAACCTGTCAAGGGCAACCCGAGCCCTGATATCTCAAGTTACACCCTAAGGACATACTGTGAATTCCACGAGAGAGAAGAACACTCGACTAATGAATGCACTAGACTGAAGGATGTCATCAGAGAGCTCATTAACACAGGAGTGATAGCCTTAACTTGATTCAATAGTCCAGACAATAGCAAGTCAAGTCAAGCTATCACTCCAACCGCACGATGGTTCTCCAAGCTCCCCTTCACTCTTTTAGATATCTTTGAACACTTAAAGCATATTGATATGATGTAGCCCCTGTCGGTAGTGAATCCAGTCATCCAAGACTCATATATCCCAGGCACATTTTGTACCTTTCACATGATATATGGACGCCCCACTGATGATTCCCCAGCACTCTGACACTGCATCCAAGATCTAATCAATGAAGGGAAAATCCCAGTTCCTGAGCGTTTAGAATTGGGCAGCTTAAACTACTAGTCTACCGGAATGCTGTCTTTGTCTTTCTGTGATGTGCTTGTAAATAAATAAATGGAAAATCTACTTTTTTCGTTAATCTGAATGGTATTTCCTTTCTTAAATACATTTGCACTCACGACATATTTAGCATTCACTCATATCATGATAGTTCATTTAACATTGCCATAAAGATTGAAAACACTCACTGCGCCTACCAAAGCTGTCATCAAAAGAAGAGAAAGAAATGCAAAAATGCCAAGTTTGATCCAAAAACTGCTTTGATCAGTAAATGGTATTGCAAGGGCAAGGAAAGTGGAGCACCATCAAAGATTGCCCCGGAGATCACTTCAAAATATTTAAAGCCTCCCAAAAATATTTCCGAGCATGCTCCCTCAAAAAGCTGAAACAAAAAATGTCAAAGTCTCTCTGTGACTCAAAAAAAAAAGAGAAAATTAAAAAAAAAGAAAAGAAAAAAAATGATGATGAAAAAAGAAAAAAGAAAAATGAGGAAGTAGAGAGATTCAGAACAAAGCATATCCAAACGACTGTGAAGTATTACCAAAATACAAAAGTGGAAGCAACTAGAGGCTACTCAAACAAATGGGTGATCGACCGGAACTTAAAGATTAAATTCTAAACCATAATATCGGATGTTAGGTAGCCAGCAAATGAAGAATCTCATTAATTCGAGCACTATGTTCTCGACAATAAGCCACAAAAGAAGCCTGACAAACATCATTGAAATGTGTTGAAGCGCCAACAACAGCCTCTTGCTCAAAGAACCAAAATAATGCCACAACTAACTAAGCCTGTGCAAAAGAGCAGAAAGAATGAAAACAAGTTGAGAATGAGAGCCCAGATTAAAGCTTAAACATGAAATCTGAAAGGCACAACCAACAGTCATAACAACACCAGGTCTAGCATGTAAATCCCTCTATGGCATTGTTAAATGAACTAGGAATGATTTACCGTCAGATACTCTTAGTAGTATCATGTCATTTGCATTTTTGAATGAGATACTAAATAGGTGAAAAGTTAAGCCAGATGATCCACACAACAGGCCCAATGCAGAGTCAGAACTTTCAAAGAAGCACTTCATGCCTCCAAATCAAAGGAAAAGCCCGTCCTAATGTCTTCAACAATAAGATAGCTAATCGGTTCACCAACAAAGGAGTGATGAGCCTCCCAATCACTCCGACTTGACTACCATACTCTGCAGACTAACGAGGTAAGCCTGAACTTACAAAGGAAACCTCACACTCGAGCACAATTTAAACAAAAGAAATAGAAAGCAAATAAAAGCCTGATAAGTTGAAGACCCATCAGTGGTGGCTCATGTAAAAGTTAAGGTAAAGCCTACTAGGGTGAAAACCTCATAAAGAGGTGCCCTAGACAAAAAGATAAGGAAGAAAGGAAAATAAGGATGAGTTGAAAACCCATTCATGGGCGGATCATGCAAAAATTAATGCAAGGTTATAAAGAGGTGCCCTAGGCAAAAAGATAAGACCAAAAAGAAAATAAAAGCCTGATGAGTTAAAAACCCATACATGGGCAGCTCATGCAAAAATTAAAGCAAGGCCTGCTAGGGTGAAAGCCTCCCACAGAGGAGACCTAGGCAAAAAGATAAGGCCAAAAAGAAAATAAAAGCCCGATGAGTTGAAAACCCATTCGTGGGCGGCTCATGCAAAAATTAAGGCAAGGCCTGCTGGCGTAAAAACCTCCCAAAGAAGCACCCTAGGCAAAAAGATACGGCCAAAGAAAATAAAAGCCTAATGAGTTGAAAAACCATTTGGGGACGGCTAATACAAAAGTTAAGGCAAGCATGCTAGGGTGAAAACCTCCCAAAAAGGCACCCTAGGCAAAAAGATAAGACCATAAAAAAGAAAATAAGAGCCTGATGAGTTGAAAACCCATCCGTGGTTGGCTCATGAAAAAATTAAGGCCATGGAAAGCAAAAAGAACCCAAAAACCAAACTTGAACCAAAAGCTTGAACTAAAAGCTTGAACCCGAAAACCAAGACTCCTCAAAATGAGTTCCTCTAGGCAGGAGGCAAGGGACAATCCATCCTAACTAATAACTTCAAATAGCCAGACCAGACAACATATAGGGGGCATCCCATCTGGTTCAGGGCCCAAGTGCCCAAGATTCTCCTATCTAGACTGACCCAGGCATTCCAAACCATCATTTAGCTCAGACTCAAGCATCACCGTTACCAACTAAGAGCAACCATCTTTGCCAACCAAGAGCAACTCGGGCAAGGCATCAACACAGCTTGTCTAACACTCTTCTTAATGCATGATTAATCATCACAATCTAGAATAGGCATTCAAACATTTGATGCTCATATCATATTGCATCACAAAATCATGCTAGCCAGCAATAAGTGGCTGAAATCACTTAGAATCACGTACCATGCATGACATGCATACATGTTGCATTTCAATAGGTCAATTGGTGCAACACCAAATAAGAACAAAAGAATCAAGAGCCAGACGAGGCTAAAACAAAGAACTTGCCACAACAAGTGCAATAACAACACCAACTGAATCATACTGGCTAAAAACCCGCAACGGAAAGGGGGAGGGCAGCTTAATGCAAAAAACCTATGTATGAGTAGACACAGATGTAGGAGTAATTGGTCACAAGCTGACATGCATCTCCAGAATGGCGTAGAGAAAACAGAGCTCGAAGGTAGAGCAAAATATTTAGTTTATAAAACACATCATGACAACAAAGCTTGGGGACAAGAACACATTACTAGCCAAAGACTATGGAAGACATCATCAACAAATAGAAAAAGGGCATGTGAATTCCCGAAGTAGAAGGGATCAGAGTGGATTAACATTGTAGAGAAATCATAATCTTCTTACAACTGAGAAGAATGTCAAGAGCAAATCTCAGGGGCAGCAGGTCACCTTCAAAATCAAAATTAATCCGAAAGATGACAATCCAACTTCATAGAATCAGGATCCGGGGGTAACAAGTCACCTTCAACTAATCCAATGACCTTCAATGAGATAGCAGGTATTTCTCATCATTCAGCAAATTCAAGGGCAACGAGTCACCTTTGAAAAATTCCAAAAACACGCAAGGGGCAACGAGTCACCCTCAAAATATCAGAACAACCTTCAGGAAGAGAATGACTCCAGACAATAACAAGTCATCTTCAACTCCAAAATCTCAGGTGATAGTAAGCTACCTTCAAATCCTAGAATCACAAGCAACAACGAGCCTCCTTCAACTACTGAATTTCTGGTGACAGCAAGCCACCTTCAAACATAGAATCTCAGGCAACAGCAAGCCCCTCCAATAATAGAATCATAAGTGACAGCAAGCCACCTTTGATCTTAAGCTAAACTTTAGGCGACATCCAGCCGTCCTCAACTTCATAACTCTAGGTGACAGCAAGCCACCGAACTTCATGTGATAGCAAGCCGCCCTTGACTATAGAAACCTAGGTGATAACAAGTCCCCCTTCATTCAAAAATACAATCAATAGTGAGCCACCTCTAGCACTCTCACAAATACAATCGGTAGTGAGCCATCCCTCAGCAATCTCGGGTGATAGCAAGTCACTTTTTACTCAAGAGATCCAGTCGACAGTGAGCCACCTACAAAACCCTAGGTGATAGCAATTTACCCTTTATTCAGACACATAGTTGGCAGCAAGTCTTCCCCAGCAATCCCAGGTGATAGCAAGTCACCTCTTATTTAGAATTTTAGGCGATAGCAAACCGCCTTCAACTTTAGAATCCTAGGCGATAGTGAGCCACCTTCCACCTTCAGAATCTCAAGCGAGAGTAAGCTGCCTCCAGCACTAGAATCTCAGGAGACAGCAAGCTGCCTTTAGCCCTGGAATATTAGGTGATAGCAAATCTCATTGAATATAGAATCCTGGGCGACAGCAAGCCACCTTCAACCTTACAACTTCAGGTGACAGCGAGCCGCCATCGACATTATAATATCAGATGACAACATGTTACCTTCACCTTTAACAATTCTAAAAGATCAAATGACAGCGAGTCACCTACTACAACTTTAGAATCCCAAGCGATAGTAAGCCACCTTCAACTCTAGAATTCCAGGTGACAGCAAGCCACCTCCCACTTGCCAGTATCCCAAGCAACAGTAAAAAGCCACCAATCACAAATCTCAGGCGATAGCAAGCCGCCCCTCGCTCTTAGAACTTCCAGAACCATAATAAACTACCTTCAGCAAACTCTAGGTAAAAACTGACTAACCTCTTATTAGGATTTCAGCATCCTAGATTTTTCAGATAAACCATGATATCCATCTAGATTGCTAGTGATTTAGATTTCTTTGTCTAGCCAATCGAGAGTATCCTAGATTTTTTGGGTAAACCCCGACGTCCATCTAGATTGCCAGTGATCTAGATTTCTTTGTCTAGTCGATCAAAAGTATCTTAGATTTTTTAGGCAAGCCCTGATGTCCATCTAGATTACCAATGATACAGATTTCTTTGTCTAGTTGATCGAGAGTATCCTAGATTTTTCACATAAACCCCAACGTCCATCTAGATTGCCAATGATCTAGATTTCTTTATCTAGTCGATCGAGAGTATCCTAGATTTTTTAGGTCAATCCTGACATCCGTCTAGATTGCCAGTGATCTAGATTCTTGTATAGCGGAACTAGAAGTGTCCTAGACATTCTGGGGGAACCCCAAAGTCCATCTAGGATGCCAATGATCTAGATTTCCTTGTCTAGTGGAACCAGAAGTGTCCTAGACTTTATGGGTAAACCCCGATGTCCATCTAGGTTGCCAATGATCTAGATTCCTTGTCTAGTAGTACCAAAAGTGTCCTAGACTTTCGAGTGAACCCGATGTCCATCTAGGTTGCCATTGACCTAGATTCCTTATCTAGCAAAACCAGAAGTGTCCTAGGCTTTTCGGGTAAACCCCGACGTCCATCTAGGTTGCCAGTGATCTAGATTCCTTGTCTAGCAGTATAAGAAGTGTCCTAGACTTTCCAGATGAACCTCGACGTTCATCTAGATTGCCAATGATCTAGATTTCCTTGTCTAACAGAACCATAATGGGTCATTTGGTAGGAAGGCTTACTTAAATAAGCCATGGGATAAGTGTTAATACCTTGTTTGGTATAACAATGTGAGGATAGGATTACTAAACCCATGGATGTGGTGTTAACTAATCCCACCTTCCCCCCTGGTTTTAGTAATCCCAAGCCAATGGGATTAGTAATCCCATTGACTTTTATTTGTAATTTACCTATTTATCCTCCTTTCTTTTATTATATTTTCTAAAATACTCATATCTAAGGTTATTTAAGTAATTTTATTGATTTATTTAATCTTTTAATTAAGCTAAACAACATACCAAATAAAGGATATATAATGAGTGATTAGTTAATACTTAGGTTTAGCATCTTATTACCAAACAAGGTATAGGACAAATAATCCCTTTCTTTAACTAATCCCAGGATAAATCTTAATCCTAGGATAAATCTTAATCCTATCCTTAGGTAATCCAACAACCAAACGGCCCCTAAGTGTCCTAAACTTTTCTGGTAAATCCCGGCACCATTGTGACGACTATTGATTACCTAGATAGTATCCTTTAACATGTCTGCTTTGCCAATCGCTTATTCATTTGATCATTTCTAAGCTCTGATAAAGCGGAGGCAAAATGTAGACACTGAATTTTTGAATACCTGATTTCCAATCCTGGTCAAAGAGCTTAAGGCAGGTCATGATCCTCAGAGCTATTCAAGGAAGGCTAAAAGAGCAAATCATAATCCTTATGTGCCCTAATGGTTCAGCCAGATCATTAAAGATCTGGCCGAATCATCAGAAAACCCATAAATAGGGCAGGCAAGCCCTGAAGCCCATGAGGATTGAAGGCTCTAGACCACCATAACATAGGTTCGACCAAACTTTCAAATAATCATTCAGCCGACTCTTTGGCATAGGCCAGTAGATGTAATCATGAATATTCATCTAGCATGCGGTGATTTGACAGTACATCAATATTTCAAGAGAAGGGACGAATCTATAACCAACTTGCAAGACAGATTACTTCAACATTAAGCGGAGAAACTCAAGCGAGAGGAAAAGAAGAGAAGAGGGAGTGCAGCTTTATCGTCTCTGGTTCTCCGATGAATCAATAAAACGGTAACTTTTTAAGAACATAATGATTATAAGGATCATTCTAGCACCCATACATCATAAAACAAGGGTTTGGTTGTATCTTTCCATTAACACTTCTATATTTTTAGATTCTATAACTTTATATATTCATATATAACTAAGCTTTTATTGCTTCTCTCCACATGCATGGACTCCTGAGATCAAGATGATGAGTTAGAGATAAACAGGATGTAGCCTTGGAGGCCAACGATGAAGGAAAAGGATTCTAATATGTCTCTGAATCCTAAGTAGAGATGTGATTTGTATCATGCCATTATGTCAAGACTATAGGATAATTCTTAGCTTCCCTAGGGTTATATTCTTTCCTTGTATGTTTTATATTTAAAAAGGCATGTAATACATAGGTCAAAATTTGGGGAAACATCCATAAGCTCGATTTACAAGTCCGACCGAATAATCATGAGCCAAAGTGGCTCATCCGACCGAACCTTTAATCATCCATCAGGATGATCAGTGTTTGACCGGATGTCCTACCTACTTCAATTATTTCTCAAACTTGGGCCTAGCCCAAGCAATCATTCAGTCGAATCATTGGTAGAGGTCCAACCAGACCTCCTCGTATGGTCCATATAACTATGTGATAAAGGGGATTAAATCTACAAGACTGCTCTGAAGCATCGAGGTCGATTGATAGGCCCTCTTCAAAGCTAATCAGTCAATCGGTAAGGTTTTCTAACCCTGCTTAATTTACTGTTAATCACGTAAAACTAACTATTAAATAATTAATTAAACATTTGATAAATAAACTCGATAAATAGTAGAATAAAATGATAGAAAATCATTTCATCTTTCCTTTCTCCAGGGGTGTATGTATATTCCCGCCATCCATTATCTCGGGTAATAAATTAATCCATTAATGTGCAAATATTAATATCCTAAACAATGTAAAATAAGCTAGCAACTAACTGTGGATACTTGGCATGTAAATAAATAAGGAAGTAATCCACTTGGCTTGTTATCATTAAAATAAGTAGCAACCCACCAATATAGCTATATGCACTCAATAAATCAGGGTTAATTATATAGGAGTTAATGCATAATAAAATCAGTTAGAAATAATATTAGGCGCACCCGTTCATTGCATACTACTTTATTGCTTTATATTGTTTGTCTTCTCTAGAAAATAATGACCTCATTACTTAATTAAATGGGAAATTACCCCAAGTATGGATGATTCATTCCGAACCTAGAAATGATCTAGAGTGATGATGAATGGGAATTCCTAAGGAATCTACCTATTTTTTAATCATTAGGTGATCCCGATGCAATTATGGTGGCGACTCCATAACTATTTTCATAGAATTCTAAAAATCCATCAAGTGAGTCCATCGCCATTGCCATTGGACACCAATTGACGGGTAAGCTCCTGAGCGCTCTGTCCACAATCATCCATAATTCCTAAAACTTTGGCATGCTGCTTCATGGTTAGATCGACTCACTTGATCATGGTTTTTAGTCGTTACCAACCTCCAAACTGTTTGCATGTTTTTCCCCTTTCTTCTTGGGCTTTAGTTATAACATATGTCCTCTATTTTTGCACCTTTCCCACTAGAACTGGCCTCTTCACGCCACGTTCGACAGTTATTATTTTTCTACAGCCCTACCTCCATCCTAGGGTTTCAGGAATATTCTTCTCTTGCCATGATCTTTACCATAATCATGTGTTATCTAATTTAATTGGAAGCGATCTTACTACCTAAGGAAAATGCCGAAATCTTTGGGCAACAAGAACTATCAACGTTTACCACCATCTTAGTGGTTCCTGCCCCTTTCCTCCCTTAGGATATTTGAGGCTATTATTCTCCCCAAAATACTCTATTTTCCATCAGACCTCTCCTTTCTAGTTGTTAAATACCTTGAGGTACTTATTCTATTCTTGTTCAAGGTCTAACATCAGAACTTGCCCCTTTCATTATTCCTTTATAACTGAAAAAATTGTATTTCACCTACTTCTCAAATATCCTGAATCCCATGGTTTTGTACCAGGGTTGGCTGTAATTTACCATCCCTTTATTGCCCAATAATGTAAAAACTCTCAGAATTGGTCTCTATAATGACCTCATGGGCATGTCGTGCTCCAATCATGACTCTAACGTTTCCTAGGCCTGTGTCCATATTCCTTTTTTATAAATTCACTAGGCCTCTCCTTCCATTTATGTAACTACTCACCCATATAGACCTTAGACTAGGTATACAACCCTTTTAACCTAGCTTTAATTTCTTCTAAGAAGGTTTTACATGCCGTTCTAGTGTCAAGAACTACTTTCCAGGACAAACCTGCTCCTTTCAATCATTTGTTACTATCAGTCTAGCCTTTAATGGGCCAAATTATCTTGTGTACAAACAATTGCCCCCTGCATATATACTCTACTCCCTTTAGTGTAAGTTATATGCATGTCCATGGCTCCTAAAAACAATACTCCGTCCAAAACTCCTAAATTCAAAGGTAAAGTCCAAATAACTGATAAAGATGACCAGTTCTGGCTTGAACAAGTGACACTAGATGATCAAGCCAATGAGGACTGGTTCAACAAACATAAAGACCTAAGGTATCATCTTTCTCAAAAAGAATCTCAAATCGAAAGAGAACATTTTGACAAAAAGCTTTACAAAGATACAAAGACT
>CANYLF010049273.1:0-18047 GCA_948193215.1 Bocquillonia castaneifolia
AATCATGAAATTAACTAGAGTTCATCTTTAGTGTTGTTGTCGGAGGTTTGCTTGACAGGGTAGGATGCCTCTAAAGTTATACCGCACAATCCCTCTTGTGCATCTATGTTTCTTTGCATTCTTATAAATCCATGCTCTCCCCATTCAGCACCCCATGAATTCTTCACTATCCAATACTTTGTTCCATCTTGAGTTTCTCCATATCCGATCAGCGTCACCCCATGGTTTAGCTCAGTACCACATTCACCAGTAAATACTCCCTGCAATTTTCTAAATATTGAATATTGCAATGAAATTTTTTATTATGCATGCCAACACTACATAATCAAACAAACTTGCCTCTGAATAGAACTGAAGATCCTGCCCACCAGCATCTATTGCGATCGATACAGGTTGATTAGCAACAGCTTTCATCAATGCTTCCTCATCGTTTTCTGGTACCTTTTCATACCCATCAATAATCACCATAGGAGTATTCATCTGCAACAAATAATCATATACGTTCATATCAATATAAAATCTTTGTTTGGTGGGTGAAGTGAACAAACAAATAAATAAATCTACCTTTCTTTTGTCACAGGATCCGTCTTTAGCTCTATAAGGATAGTTTTTCTCTGTCGTTAATCCTCCATGTTTCTCAATATATTCAAATGCCTGTTCCATTAGTCCTCCTTCACAGCCATTGTTATCAGAGCTGCAATCCACCAGCTCCTGCTCTGATAGAGGCACTAATTCTCCAGTTTTTATTTTGTTAATTCCCTCCACTGCAGCTACGCTTGAAAATGCCCAGCAACTTCCTGAAAATATTATCTTTTGAGTAAATAAATATATGAAAGGTTAATTTCGTGTACTATCAATTCAATCTTATTTACTTCAATGAATAAAACTTACCGCATTTGCCTTGATCCTTCACTCCAGTGACAGCTCCTTTCTTCCTCCAATCGATAGATTGTGGAAGAGGATAAGTATTCTCATGTGAGAACCCAGTTTGCTTCTTTGAACCATGAAGCATTATGTAGTGTTTAACCTTTGAACCACCATAGTGTTGGAGAAATTCATAGTTGGTCATATCAGCAAACTTATTGAGTTTCAACTTGTATGGCTTATCCTTTTGGTTAACCTTGTGAATATGCTTCAAGTTTTCCTTGAAAACATTGAAACGCTGATTTTTCTCGGTGAGGCTACGAGAGACAGTGTGGTGGCTCCGCCATCTCTCGTATAAGTTCCAGAGACTCTCTTCTGAAGCCAAGTCCTCGTCCTTGTAGTCGAAACTCTGAGCCGCTTTTAGCAGCAGAACTAGTGAAACTGCAAACAGGATGAACTTTCCTGAATCCATAACAATCAACAAAGTAAAATCAAGAAAAAGGGTTATTAGCAAAGTTGATTGATTTAGCTTGGTAATGCAATTATCTTTATACTGATGGTGAAGAGGTGGGATCATAGCTTTTTTTAAAGCTTTAACCAAAAATTATGCAGAAAAGTATAAGACGTTAAGGATAGAAAACGGCTATAACAGTCATCTTCTGGGCAACAACTTGTACATATATATACATACGTATGTGTCTACACAAAATCATGGAGAAATGTTGGGATATTAAGTCATTAAAATAGCTTTAAAGACGAGGAGTGTGTTTCTTTTTGATGGTTAGTTGTCCATTTCTAGCAGGCAAGGGTTGCTCATCTTGAATCAACATGCCAACCTCGTTCCCTTTGCTTAACTTTGTTCGAAGAAGTGACAATTGAATTGGGTCGGTTTGTTTTACAGAGGAAGAGGGAATAAATGAGGATATAAATTACGCTTAACATGATTTCGCGGGAGCTTATCCCCCAGGATCATAGGCAAATATTTTGCTTATAAGAGCTAGGATATACTCTAATATAGATGAACTCAAAATTGTAATTTCTAGATAGAAGGAGAGCAGTTTTTATTTTATTTCTTTCCCCAATTTCTAGTCAAGTGTTTTTTACAATTGTAAAATCTATAGATGCAGTTGCTGCATTTGTGATGATCAACGAGAATCAGATATTATATGGTAACGACCTTCTAATGGGTTCTCTTCTCTTCCTTTTGATCCTGTTAAACATTCCAAAACACAACTTAACAAGAATTTTCTCTTTCAACAGATCCTTTTGTTTCAATGAAAATGAAAATTAACCATATTGAGTTCTGTTTTCAGTTCACTCTGTGGTCTGCTTTGTCACCACCATACTTGGTTCATAGACCATCGAAAAATGCCCAGAAATCACCATTCAAGTTACTATTTTATATCATGAGTTCATGACACATAAAAACAACAAAGTGATATCACATTTAGGGCAAGCACTCCAATTTGTTAGCACATTGCTTAACTGCCTTTCCATGTCAAAAACGAGCATGTTAGGTGACTAAATTAATACCCAAAATATTTTCCAAGTGCACCTGCTGCAGAACGTTCTCAAGAAAACCATTGGAAAGAAAAAGAACACAAGCTCTTAGTTATAAATATAATGAGCAATGTGTGATCATCATGCCATGAACACAGAATAGCATTAATATTTTTGGATCCGTAATAGATACACCAATGTTTGCTCATCAAGGAATACAATCCTCATCTGAAGCTTTAGGAGTAAGGTTCTTGAAGATTAAAGAGTTTTTTGAACTAAACACACTAATAAGTGGGTAACCATGGTCATCTATAAACACATATAACTATTTCTCATTCCAGAAAATAGGATATCTTTAAGATGAGAAATAACAAGCAGCCAACTGATATACCTCGCAACTTCTGGAGCACATTCACTAGAGGGGAGAGAGTTCATAATTACTAAACTTGACCCCAAACATGGATATCTTCAAATTCAAATTGATGTCGCTAAAAGCTTTGAAATCAACTTACACTTTCTACAGTGGTGTAATGTGAGTGAAAAAAATGTAACCAAATAAGTATTTTGTATATCAGACTAAAACTAACATAAGTAAAATTGTTCCTACCTAAACAATAGGCAAAGGTTTGACATGAAAAGATAATAAAAATGTTTAATTGAAGGTGCATGGCAATGTTCTTCAACTTTTACAAAGGAAATAAAAGTGTTGATGCATTAGGAACACAATAAAAATCAGAAGAAATTGCAGATTCCATTAACTTCTGATGATAGAAACAAGTAGGGAATTGAAAACCCAGAAAAATAAAACAGTCATGCCATCAGCTCATCAGAGAATCATGCTTATGAATTATGATTACTAAACCCGACTTGTAAAAACTCCAAAAACAGCAAGTGACAATACAAAGAAGAGAGAACAGCCATTGGCATTAGAAATAATTTTAATATTACGCAAGAGAAGTTTCCCTCTCTTTGGCTTGTTGAAGCAGCACTTCCCTGACTCTCCTGATCTCTGCTTCTTTCTCCAATCTCTCCTTCTGTAACACCAAAAATACAGGTTAACTATCAAAGAACACAAATGTTTTTGATCCCAACAAATTTTGAGAAAATGGGGCAAACTAACTAAGAAGTATTTTCCAAGCTTAGCTTATATTTGTATACCAAAATCAAATGTCTAAGATTCCCCCTCCAAATCCTCAACAGAAATTTAACTTTAACATTGATAAACATGATTTCAATTCTCACAAATTTGAACAAAATGGGCATACTATGCAAAACCTAATGAGCCAAAACAAAAACTAACAAGAAAGTTTTGAACTTTAACACTTTCACTCCAAAGAATGAGGAAATTAAACAAAACCCAAGTTTTTCTCTTGACTTCCCAACATTTTTGTATAACAAGCTACTGAATCAAACACATCTAAAGATGCCCATTAAAAAAAACCTAAACATGAATAAACATTAATCAACTCCAAAACATTTAAAATTCGAATAAATTTAAACAAAATGAGGCAAAGTAAGCAAAACCCACAAAGCAAACAACAATAAAGTGATGAAATTTAAGCATAAAAATGTAAAATCTATTGACAGATAAAATTGAAACTTTATAGTATATAAATAAATATAAAATTGAAACTTTATAGTATATAAATAAATATACCCTTTCGTCCTGATGGAGAGCGATCCAGGCATGAACTTTCTCCATTGATTTCCAGAATGTAAAGGCTCCTAATGTCATCGCGAAGTATGTTACTACTCTTACCATTTTTTTTTTCTCTTCTGATTCTCCTTTCAATTACAATCAGCAATGGTGTCTGATGAGTGATGATGCTGGTATAGAAATTATTGCGTGCAAACGAGACTATTTTAAGGTATGCGAAACCTACTTCACGTATACGACGTAGTATTTCTGTTATTATTTTACTTTATTGTGATTGCATTGCACGTATTTAGCCTTACTTGTGTTGTTACTGTTGTATACTTTAGCCCCTTGGAACATATTATTGTAGTGATTATTTAATTTAATTTAATTAATTAATAAGGGGTAAATTATTGTCTACAATAAGTGTATGTAAATGTAAGGATCAATTTTAATTTATAATTTAGATCATCTATAATAAGACATGACAAATTACTCATAGAGCTGTTAATATTACTTACTCCCATTGTAGACATTTATCCATTAACTAATTGATGTAATTATCAACCGGTTAATTGTCCATTATTTTTTTAAAACATATAAAAGTCACATTTTGAGAAAATGTGATTGTATTTGTGGGTATTTTAATAGAATTTTACGTATTTTGAATGGTAATCGGATCAAGTTTAATAAATAGTTAAGCTGTCAAGACTATTAACAATAGTTTGATCCATTCTAACACATAAATTTAATATTCATCATTGGACATGCATAAATTTTAAAAATTTTCCTAACAGTAGTAATAATAATACAAGTACACCAAGAAACAAATTAGAAGTCCAAGTGAAAGAAACAAATTTTGAGATATGAAAATCATAAAATGTGACAATTGCCATCCTTTTAGTTTGTTTTAACAAATGGATAAGGAAATAAAAAAGAAAAATACCAGCAGCCAGTATATTAAAATAATCAAACCTCACATACTAAAAGAGTTAGAAACATTCCATCCTTACAACAAATGGCATCTTTTATTCATTTTCATATTTCTACTTTTCAGCAATAACAAACTGATTAGTACAAACTCTGTGCAGGCCAAGTCATTCCTGAGACTTGTACCGGTAAGATGTTAAAATGGAAAATTCTTGTAGCTTTGGCTCTTTCCGACTCATTTACTTCACATTTATTCTCAATCACTATCCAGGATTATTGACTAGGCTTGTAGATCACTGGACCAAAAAAATTCAGTAACTCTTCTGTTGGACCAATGGAAAGGAACATTTTTATATCCTACCAAAATGCCGGCTTAATCTGAATTGCTTTCTTATCTTGTTGGCATCAGTAAATAGTGATTGACAGTAGAAAAAAAGAGAGGCAACTTCTAGTTAGTCTTTGACGATGTTGCTACACGAAAATGAGTTGCATAAATTGAATTGGGAAATATCTGAAGCAGATTGATAAATTTCAGGAAGAGGAAGCTACTGTACTGACATGGGGGCTGATCGGATAGACAAAGTACTGATTTTAATTGGAATTCTAGGCAGCATTGGAGATGGATTGATGACACCACTTAATATGTTTACCCTTTCAGGTTTGATCAATGAATATTCTACTTCTGAATCTGGTACTTCTATAACTCTCTCCATGGAAGTAGTAGACAAGGTTTGTGCATTGACGATTCTTGTATTTCTGGATCATTGTTATCATTTGTCTAGCACAATATATAAAGCTAACTAAGTAGCTATCTTGCATTTCATGCAACAGTATTCGTTGAGGCTGCTCTATGTTGCCATCTTTGTTGGAATATCTGCTTTCCTAGGTATGTCTGGTTTCTGACATACATAACAAGCATGTTCAAAAAAGCACATGTTTAAAAATAATTAGAGTCTCTCTTCTTGCAGAAGGAATTTGTTGGACAAGAACAGCAGAGAGACAGACATCAAGGATGAGAATGGAGTACCTAAAATCAGTCCTGAGGCAAGAAGTTGGATTCTTTGACAAGCAAGCTACTTCTAACAGCACCTTCCAAGTCATCTCCGCCACTTCCTCTGATGCTCATTCAATCCAAGACACCATTGCTGAGAAGGTTTTGAGTCAGAATTAGCATTGGGTTTCTGCTTGATTTCTATGTACTGCTAAACTGACAGCATTCCTTTTTCCTGCAGATACCAAATCTGATAGCCCACCTCTCATCATTTTTCTTTTCCTTTGTGGTTTCGTTCGCACTTTCTTGGCGATTGGCATTGGCAACATTTCCATTCACAATCATGTTTGTCATTCCAGGAGTTGCATTTGGGAAACTACTAATGCACATTGGGACAAAGGAAAAAGATGCCTACTCAGTGGCAGGAGGGATAGCAGAGCAAGCAATCTCATCGATACGTACTGTTTATTCATATGTCGGTGAGCAACAAACATTGGCTGCATTTGGCAATGCACTTCACAAGAGCATGGAACTTGGAATAAAGAAAGGCTTTGCTAAGGGATTGTTGATAGGCAGCATGGGAATTATGTTTGCAGCTTGGAGTTTTTTGGCTTGGGTTGGCAGTGTTCTTGTCACTGAAAGGGGAGAAAAAGGGGGTGCTGTTTTTGTTTCTGGAACTTGTATCATATTGGGAGGAGTGTGAGTTCACTATTCTACTTTTCTTATTCTTTAATAGCTGCAGTAAATATTAGAAGTACCAAGTCATAACTCAATTAATTTGTTTGGAATTCCTCACTGACAGTTGAATATTAATTGTTTCATCAGATCCCTCATGAGTGCACTTCCAAATCTTTCTTCTATATCTGAAGCTTTAATCGCTGCTGCTCGAATTAACGAGATGATTAACCATGTTCCAGTTATAGACATTGAAGATCAAAAAGGGAAAATCCTATCATTTGTTAGAGGAGAAATTGAATTTAAAGAGGTTAAATTTAGCTACCCTTCAAGACCGGATACCCCTATTCTGAAAGGGTTGAATCTTAAAGTGCAAGCAGGCAAGACTATAGGTCTTGTTGGAGGCAGTGGTTCTGGTAAATCTACTATCATTTCTTTGCTAGAAAGATTTTATGATCCTGTCAGTGGAGATATTCTTCTTGATGGCTACAAAATAAAAAGACTTCAGCTTCAATGGCTAAGGTCCCAGATGGGATTGGTTAATCAGGAACCAGTCCTCTTTGATACATCTATAAAGGAGAACATTCTTTTTGGCAAGGAAGAAGCTCCTATGGAACTTCTTGTAACAGCAGCAAAGGCTGCAAATTCTCATGACTTTATCATGAAATTACCTGGTGGATATGAAACAAAAGTAAGTATCATTTTTCTGTACTCAATCAGGAAAGTTTTATCCTGATAGCAATTTGATTGATATGGAAGTTTTATAAATGCTTCAGGTGGGGCAATTTGGAGTTCAATTATCAGGAGGACAGAAGCAAAGGATTGCAATAGCAAGAGCTTTAATCCGAGATCCAAAGATCCTTTTGCTTGATGAAGCAACAAGTGCTTTAGATGCAGAATCTGAAAAAGCAGTGCAACAAGCCTTGGACAGGGCTGCAGTAGGAAGGACGACGATTATCATTGCTCATCGCCTCTCTACAATTCGCAATGTTGATTCCATTGTTGTTCTTGAATCAGGGAGGGTGATCGAATCAGGTTCTCATAATGAACTGATGCAAATGAATGATGAAGAAGGTGGAGTCTATAGTAAAATGGTGCAATTACAGCAATCTGCAGCACAAGTAGAAGTCCACTCTCCTTGTTACCCAACTGAACAGACAAACCACCACAGATTTCATAGGATGCAGAGTCCACTGCATACAAGTGGGAGGCCAAGTTATCAAAGCAGTCAAGCTTATGACTTTAGCCCCATGTTGTCTATTAGTATGGCACGGTCGGTCCAAATTCATTCTTACGATGTGCAAAATGATGCAAACCTGAAGAAATCCCACCAACCTCCTGCTTCGCAATGGCGCATGCTAAGAATGAATGCACCTGAATGGAAGAGAGCATTACTTGGGTGCCTCGGTGCTGCTGGCTTTGGAACAGTTCAACCAGCTCATGCTTATTGTTTAGGGTCAATTGTTTCAGTGTATTTCCTGACAGACAATTCCAAAATAAAATCAGAAACTAGAACCTATTGCTTGGTCTTTTTAAGCATAGCTTTTCTCACTTTCTTTACCAATCTTCTCCAGCATTACAATTTCGCCATCATGGGAGAAAGGCTAACCAAAAGGGTCCGAGAAAAAATGCTTGATAAAGTGCTGACCTTTGAGGTTGGTTGGTTTGATGAAGAGGGAAACACTAGCGCTGCCATTTGCGCCCGGCTAGCTACTGAGGCGCAGTTAGTTCGATCCCTCATCGCAGATCGTATGTCACTGCTTGTTCAGGTTTTCTTTAGTGCCAGTATTGCCTTTGTGGTTGCTCTACTGATCTCATGGCAAGTAGCCCTTCTTATGATCGCAATTCAGCCATTACTAATAGGAAGCTTTTATTCAAGAAGTGTTCTAATGAAAAGCATGTCTGAAAAGGCTCAAAAAGCACAGAGTGAAGGCAACCAACTAGCAAGTGAAGCTATCATTAACCACAGGACTATTACAGCATTTTCTTCGCAGAAGAGGATCTTGGAATTCTTCAGACAAACAATGAAAGAGCCAAAGAAAGAAACCGTAAAGCAATCATGGCTTTCAGGTTTTGGTCTGTCCAGTTCCCAATTTCTCACAACAGCTTCTGTATCTATGACTTTCTGGTTCGGAGGGAAGCTAATGGCTCAAGGGAATATAACATCCAAGCACCTTTTTCAAGTATTCTTCCTCTTAATGAGCACAGGAAAGAGCATTGCAGATGCAGGAAGTATGAGTTCTGATTTAGCTAAAGGCAGCAAAGCCATTAGATCAGTTTTGGCAATTCTTGATCGAAAAACTGAAATTGAGCCAAATGATCCGTCAGGGATTAAAGCCAGAAGGAGTAACAAAGGCAATATAGAATTAAAGAACATATTCTTTGCTTACCCAGCAAGGCCAGACCAGTTGATTTTCAAGGACTTGAGCCTGAAAATTGAAGCAGGAAAAACTATGGCACTTGTGGGGCAAAGTGGTTCAGGAAAGTCCACCATTATTGGACTGATCGAACGGTTTTATGATCCACAAAGGGGATCAATCCTGATAGATGAATGCGATATAAAGAGCTACAACTTGAGAAAGTTGAGATCATATATCGCATTAGTAAGTCAAGAACCGACTCTTTTTGCAGGAACCATCAGAGAAAACATACTGTATGGAAGTGATGAAGATGTTACAGAATCTGAAGTTAGAAAAGTTGCAATTCTAGCCAACGCCCATGAATTCATAAGGTATAAAATTAACCATTTTGGATATAAAACATCACAATATTATAATTCTAGGATCTCCGAGCCAAAAAGCATTGGTTTTTACTTTTTAAAGTCAATTCTGATAAAGTTTTTTTTATTGCAGTTCCATGAAAGATGGATATGAGACGTACTGTGGAGAAAGAGGAGTGCAACTATCAGGAGGACAGAAACAAAGAATAGCATTGGCAAGAGCGATCCTTAAAAACCCAAAAATTCTTTTGTTAGATGAGGCAACAAGTGCTCTTGACAGCGCATCCGAAAGTTTAGTGCAAGAAGCATTAGAGAAGATGATGATTGACAGAACATGTGTTGTAGTTGCTCACAGATTGTCAACAATACAAAAGGCAGACTCAATAGCTGTGATAAAGAATGGAAAGGTTGTAGAAAAAGGATGTCATTCTGATCTGCTAGCCATTGGACATCATGGTGCATATTACTCCCTTCTTAAGCTACAAGGTGGTCAGTCCCGCTAATATACATATACATATATATATATATATATAATCAGGATTTTGGTAAGTAAATTTCTTGAATAAGGCGTTTTATGTTGAAAGAATTTTCTTAGTCATGAATAATTGTATCAAAAAAAATTGTTGCCCGGCCTCTTTGTACCATAAAAATGTATATACTAACAACTCATAACTTTATCCGCTCAAAAAATAATAATAATAATAATACAAAATTATTCCAAAAATAAAAGTATGTAGGATGGTGATTTTCTGTTTTCTATTTCTAATTTTTGAATAAAATAAAAATTTTCATTTTCTAAAAAAACAAAGAAAAACACTAGAATATATTGTTGATTTGTTAATTTAGAAAATTATTTTGTTAAAATATATTTATCTTATAATAATTTAAAATTTAATGAATTTATTAAAATGTTTATTTTTAAGTAAAGATAATGAAGTATTTTTTATTTAAAAATATTGTAGAAATTATGAAAGCAACTATTTTTAGGTTTTTAGTTTTCTTTTATAACCTAGAAAATAGTGAAAATTGTTGTCATTAGAGAATTTTAGAAAATTAACAAACTTTGATTCTTACACACTTGGACTTGAAGGCTTTACGTCTGGAGGTTGAGAGTTCGATTCTTAAAGATGCATGAGGAGAGTGCGCTTCCAAAATAGAACTCACTTGATCCAGGATTAGTCGGAACTCTAAATGGAACTTAAGATACCCAAGGTAGTAAAAATTATCAAAAAAAAAAAAAAAAAGAAAAGTAAACGACCGTAAATGATTTTGTTTCAATTTAGTAGGTTTATGAAAGATTTGAATATAATTGACCCTCTGAGATTTGTTACTGATAATGATTTGTCTCCTGTGTTTTTTTAATCCAATTAAAACCCTCTTTGTTTTTGTTCAATGATTTACTCCTTCCGTGTTCTTTTTACTATTAGTCAATTGGAAAAAAAATTCAATTTAGTCCATGAACTTAATTTTACTTAATGAATTCTTACATAATTATTTTTAATTCATAAAAATCAATAAAACTACATATAAAATTATTTTAAATTAACTAAAATTTAAATAAATTTATTAAAAATCAAAATTACCTTTTTAAATTTTTTGCAAATTGTAATAAATTATAAAATCATTAAAATATATTATAAAATTATGAAGAAAGCTCTGAGTTGTTGCTCATGTGTAACCCTCAAAATTTTTGGCTTCACAAGCTTCACATTGTAAATTACCTTTTTAACTGTATATAATAGATGTGGCAAAGTCCACCCATATCCATTTACCCAACAACTAAATAAGGGTACGAGTGATAAATGGGTAAGTTATTTTTTAAATGGGTGATAACCCTTTTAACCCTCTAATACATGGGTCATGAGATGGTTGGGTATGGGTAGCCATTAAACCCATTTAATTAATTCTCTACTTAAAACTGAAAATGAAACTTGAGTATTTTTTTTTACCAAAACTGTCGTGCTACGTAATTGTAAGAAAAACTATTTCCTATATTAAAAAAATAAAATCATAATATAATTATAGGAATTTTTGGTTTTTAGTATGGTTCGATTTTCGGTTTTTTTTACCAAAACTATAGGAATTTTTAGTTTTTGGTCCGGTTCGTTTTTGGTTTTTCAGAACGGTTTGGGTTTCGGTTTTTCGGCCCAGTTCGGTTTCATTTTTTTATCAGTTCCTTTTTCGGTTATGTTTTCAGTCCGATCGGATTTTCGATTTTTCAGCTCGGTTCGGGTTTTTGATTTTTCGGTCCAGTTTGGATTTTTGGTTTTTAGTCCGTTTTGGTTTCCATTTTTTTGGCCTAGTTCGGGTTTTGGTTTTTCGGTCCGGTTCAGGTTTTTGATTTTTGGTCTTGTTTGATTTTTGGTTTTTTTGGTCCAGTTTAGATTTTCGGCTTTTCATCCCGGTTTGGTTTGGTTTTCAGTTTGGTTCTTTTTTCGTCCCGATTCAAATTTTTGGTTTTTCAGTCCGGTCCGGTTTGGGTTTCTGGTTTTTTGTTTGGTTCAGTTTTTGATTTTCCGGTCCGATTCGGGTTTTCAGTTTTTCTGCCTGGTTTCGTTCAATTTTCAATTCGTTTCTTTTTTTTTTGGCACTGTACAGGTTTTGGTTTTTCAGTCCGGTTTGGGTTTTTAGTTTTTTGTCCTGTCCGGGGTTTCAGTTTTTCAGTCCGATTCGGGTTTTCGGTTTTTGGTTCGGTTCAATATTTTATTTTTTGGTCCGGTTCAGGTTTTTGGTTTTTTGGTCTAGTTCGGGTTTTCAGGTTTTTATCCCAGTTCGATTTAGTTTTCAGTTTGGTTCTTTTTACAACCTGGTTCAGGTTTTTAGTCTAGTTCGGCTTTTGATTTTTTGGTCCGATTCGAGTTTTCAGTTTTTCGATCCAGTTTGGGTTTTCGGTTTTTCTGTCTAGTTCGAGTTTTTGGTTTTTCGATCAGGTTCAGTTTTTCCTATTTTTGATCCGATTTTTGGTTTTTTGCTCTGGTTCGAGTTTTGGGTTTTTCATCCTAGTTCGTTTGGTTTTCAGTTTGGTTCTTTTTTTCAACCCAGTTCAATTTTTTGTTTTTCCATCCGGTTCGAGTTTTTAGCTTTTCGGCCCGGTTCGATTTTAAGTTCGTGTATTTTTTCAGCCCGGTTTGGGTTTTTGTTTTTGGTCTGGTTCGAGTTTTCAGTTTTTTTATGGTTCGATTTTCAATTGTTTGGCCCGATTCGATTTTTCGATCAGGTTCGATTCAGTTTTCAGTTCGAGTTTTCAGTTTTTTGATCCGGTTCGGATTTTTGGTTTTTCAATCCTGTTCGGGTTTTTGATTTTTAGTTTGATTCGATTTTCTTTTATGGTCCGGTTCATGTTTTTATTTTTTGACCCGGTTCGGTTCAGTTTTCGATCCGGTTTGATTTTTCTTTCAGTTCCTTTTTCGGTTCTGCTCTGTTTTCAATCCGATTCCATTTTCATTTATCAGTCCGATTCAGTTTTCAATTGGGATCTTTTTTTGGTCCGGTTCAATTTTTTATTTTCAGTTTGGTTTTTTTGACAAAAAAAATGCAAAACTGAACCAAACCAAAATTTCAAAAAATTTGAAAATGAAAACCGTAACCGACCCGAATTAACTAGTTCGGTTTATTTTCATGTAAGGCCTCTCCTTTTTAAACTCATTAATACATATACTTAGTATATGCATATTAATAAGTTTAAAAAGGAGAGGCGTTACATTTCAGGCCGGTTAGGTTTTTGGTTCGGTTAGGTTTTTTGTCAAAAAATCTAAAACCGAACCGAACCAAAATTCAAGAAAATTTGAAAAATAAAAACTGTAACCAAACCGGATTGACTGATTTGGTGTGTGTGAGTATCCATTTTAAAGAAATATCTTAAAATTTTTTTTAAAAAAATACTAAAAACTTAAATATAATTATAAAATAAATTTAAAAAATAGGACATTAACTATTATATGGGTATATAGGTGGGTAAGGGTTAGATGAGTGTGGGTACCCATTTAAAATTGATACGGACGATAAATGGATGGAATGGGTGATGTTTGACCCACCCATTTAAACCCAACCCATACCCACCCAAATCCACCCTTTTGCCACCTCTTAATATAATGGTGAACAGAAAGTAGTGATTCCGCTGACAAATGTAGCTCGTTTGTCAAGGCAAGCATTGACAAGTGTCAGTTAATTACTAGCTTTATGATTGTGCTAAGCAACTGCTAATGATGTCTTGCTTCTTGTATGTTGATTATTAATTCATCTTCACAAGGAATTCAAACAAAAAAAAATCATCTTGACAAGTTCACTTGATATGGTCAGACAGAGTAATATATATACACACACACACACACTGTCTTCAAGCCTGTGCTTATTCGTAGAACTTGGTTGACATTAAAGGAAGGAACTGGCATCAAAATGTTCTCGCATCGCATGAATTTGGAGATAAAAAGGACTTTGTATTTTTTTTTTTTTTGATTGAATTTTAAGTATATATAGAAATTCACAACCACCTTGGTTCCTATGCATATATAGTGTTATTCTCACTGACACGATAGCAAAGAAGGATTATCATAATTAATTATGCTTCTATTTAATGCGTTTTTTGTGTTATGAAAATGCACGTGCAACATTGATATACTAACGGTGATAAATTTAGATTATTTGTTTTATGAGTATAAAAGTAAAGGGCTAGTAGTAGTTTATGTATAAAAAACAGGGGAGTCCCAAAAAGATGGTGGAAGTGTAAAGACATAGTAGTTCTTCTTTCGGGGTTACATAATTAGCTTGCAATTAATGGTTCAGTTCTGCAATAGCTCAAGTGGGAAGATTAACGCTGTGATATATTGCTTCCATTTTCCAAAATTCTGTAACCTTTTTTTCCATATTGAAATAAAGTAAAGCACACATGATCTTATTAAAAATCAATTCATTGAAGAATCAAGACTCCATTCATGAAACATTAGTTTAGAATTCTAGGTCTAATTATTAAAAAAATCTTTTATTTTGAATTTTATAACAAAATTAACCAATTGTTTTAGTATTATTTCGTTAAATTTTGTATTTTAAACTTTCTAACAAAACTATCATATTTTCCTCTCAAAAAAAATCATATTCTTCAGTTTTTTTTCTTAAACCATATACTTCAAATTTTGTTTCTTTTTTAACATTTTCCATTCGAAAATTAGGCGTTATATATATCTACATTCAAGAGTTATAAATTGGAAGAAGAAAAAAGGTGATTCGAGAAAACATATACTTTTTAGTATTAAATTTAATCACGTAGATGATAGATTTCTATATATCGAGTGCAATTCTTATTTGTTTGTTTATCTACGTATTTATATATCTACAAGTGTGACATATATATGATTGTAATTTTCTTTTTCAAATTTCATGTGTCTTGATTTCGATATTATTTTTTTAAAAGATGTATTTTCTACAATATTATGTATTTGGTAGCTCAGTATGCTGACTCATCTACTTTTTTTCTCAATTAAAAATTATTTTTAATTCCACGTCATTATTTTTTATCAGAATGTTAAAATAGAAAGAAAAATGAAAGCACATAGATTAACTGAAAAAATTAAAGAATGAGATAATTTTGTTACAAAGTCAAAAAAAATATAGAATTTAATGAAAAAAAGCACTAAAAAATTGAATAATTTTATTAAAAAGTTGAAAATAGAGGATTTTTTTAGTAATTAAGCTGAATTTTATGTACAAAGTAAATCTAACATACTCCACGACAATCATTTGCTGGATTGCAGCATTGACACATGCAAATTGTTGAGCAGATGGAGTGTTCTCCTTTACAGTTATCCATACACTTTATTAAACACTCTTTATTGATAAAAATGATCATCACCCGACTGCGCAGGAAGAAAAAAAACCCGACAGTATAACAAATAAACATAGAATTATATCTAACAAAATAGATTTCTTTTTCATGTCTCATGCACATCCTAATATGAAGTATTACAAATAATGTTTTTCGTCTTATGCAAAAAATGAGCTCAATTACATCTATATGCTTGTATAATTCAGTTTTGATTTGGAGCACGTATCAGTGTAGTAGAATTTATGCTACATTTTTAATTTTGCTTAGACATATGGCAAAAAAATATCTTAACTTATTTGACTAGTCTCTAAAGATTCAATTGGATTTGAATAACACACATCAAACAGAGGTAGGGTCAATCTAGGAATTCACTTAACTTGGTAAATTTTTAAGACCTAATTCAATTTGGGTGCTCGTGTCTAAGCAATTTATTATACGAATTAATTGTAGATTTATATTAATCGCTTATGTTTTTTTAGGAAATTTGGATTTTTAGCATCAAATTCACAGTCTAACAGTACAACAACTTCGACGGGCCATATCTTAGGCTAGAAAACTCAGAATTGGGTGATTAAAAAGCCTAAATTCAAGAGAAACTTGAGATCTACAACTTTCATGAAGAATTCATGCTTGTTTGGAGACTATAGAGATATCCAAAAATTTAGTCGCAAGTCAGACGCTCTGTGCAGTCTTAGGAAAAATCTAAATTTTACAAGAAATTATTATTTAGAATTAATTAAAACAAGTCTTAATCATTATAGAATTTGTTAGCAACCTTATTTGGGGTTTAAGCAATATAAATAAATAGAAACCAAGGATGGAAGAAAACTTAAAGAATTTCATGGTGAATAAGAAAACTCAAGGGTTTTAACGATTAATTCAAGATTAATTACGTTTTCTCTTTCCTTCATTAAAAACAATGAATCTAATTTCAAAAATTTCTCCATCAT
This sequence comes from Bocquillonia castaneifolia, assembly GCA_948193215.1. Lineage (NCBI taxonomy): Eukaryota > Viridiplantae > Streptophyta > Magnoliopsida > Malpighiales > Euphorbiaceae > Bocquillonia > Bocquillonia castaneifolia. The sequence goes on from CANYLF010049273.1 coordinate 16,084, forward strand.
TCAAACTATTAAAGTATCAATTGAAGACCTCAACTTAAAAAAGTATACAAATTTTTTATTTTTTTAACCGTGAATTCTTTATTTTTGATTAGTTTGGACTTTCTTTTTCATATAGCCATCAACTAATTATTTAAAGTATATTTAGAAATCAATTTAAATTATTATTAGATTATAATTAGTGATTAATTAGCTTATCTAAATTAAATTCCAGTTTATATTTAATTTTCATAGGAAATCTAGATTTTTAATGTGAAATTCACAGTTTGACAGTGTAACAACTTCAACGGGCCATAACTTGTGCTAGGAAATTAGGAATTGGGTGATTCATAAGTCTAAATTTAAGAGAAAATTCAAATCTACATCTTTCATGAAGAAATCGTGCCCGTTTGGAGACTATAGAAATCTGAAAATGGAATCGCAAGTCAGACGCTCTATGAAGTTTTAGGAAAAATCCAAATTTTACAAGGAATTATTATTTAGAATTAATTAAAAGAAATCATAATCATTTCAGCATTTGTGAGCAGCCTTAGTTAGAGTTTAAGCACTATAAATAGATAGAAACCAATGCTGGAAAATTAATCTCTCTTTTCTCTCTCTAAAAATAAACAATAATGATTAGAAGAATTTCATGGTGGATAAAGAACTCAAAGGATTCAACGATTAATTCAAGATTAATTATGTTTCTCTTTCCTTCATGAAAAACAATGAATATAATTTCACAATTTTCTCCATCATTCATACTAAAGTATCGATTGAAAATTAAAGACCTAAACTTAAAAGATATATAATTATTTTTTAATTTTTTTAACCGTGAATTCATTTTTTTTATTAGTTTTGATTTTTTCTATAGCAATCAATTAATTATTTAAAGTCCATTTAGTAATCAATTTATATTATTATTAGAGTAGAATTAGAGATAAATTAGTTTATTTAAATTAAATTCGAGTTTATATTTAATTTTCATAAGAAACTTGGGTTTTTAATGTGAAATTCGCAGGTTGAAAGTGTAGCACATTCGACGGGCCAGAACTTGAGTCAAAAGACTCGGAATTGAGTGATTCAAAAGCCTAAGTTTAAGATAAAATCGATACCTACAACTTTCATGAAGAAGTAGTGGCTAAGTAAAGATTGAAAAAACTTGAAAATTAAGTTACAAATCAGAAGTTGAGTGTAGTCTTGGTTGAAATCGAAATTTTAAAATAATTAACTATTTGAAATTAATTAACACAATCTCTAATCCTTCTAAGACTTAAGCGAAATTGTAGTTAGATCTTGATAAAGATAAATAGATCAAAATAATGAAGCTGATTTAATAAAATTTGGTAAAAACTATTTATATATCCTCATATTTGATGAAAATTTCAAATATATCCTGAGTTTAAAGTTGTTCAGATTTAGACCCTAATTTTATAAGTTGTTCCAAATCTATCCATTTTTCAAATGTGTCAACCAATAGGATGTCATTTTAAATTAAAACTACATTATTTTGAAGAAAAAAACCATACTAAAACATTCTTATTTCAAATGTGGATATATTTGGAACGACTTTGTAAAATTAGGATATAAATCCAAAAAATTTTAAATATATGATATTTTTGCGATTTTCATCAAAGTTCAGGATATATAAAAAAGGTTTTACCATAAAATTTTCCATCATTCATTCAAGTTATTGAAGTATGGATTGAAGATTTAAGACCTAAAATTTAAAAGGTATATTTATGAATTATTTGTTTATTATTAGTTTGAGTGTTTTATTCTATAGCCATCAACTGTTTAAAGTCTATTTAGTAATCAATTTAGATTATGACTAGAGTAGAATTAGTAATTAATTATGAAATACCAAGAGGGGGGTGAATTGGTGTAGAATTAGAATTTAAAAAATGATACAAGAATGGATTAGGGAAGAAAAGAAGAACAAAAAGATTTATAGTGGTTCGGACCCAACTTGTCCTACATCCACTCTC
>CANYLF010049281.1:0-12521 GCA_948193215.1 Bocquillonia castaneifolia
TTTCTAGAATCTGTAGCTCCTGGACTCGGAGAATTCTTTGAGATTTTCTCAAACATTAAACCTTTCTATGATAACAGAAAGAGGTTGGCTTGGATATGGATCACTGGTGTTCCTATGAATTTATGGAATGACTCATTGTTCAAATTCATTAAAGGCAGGTTTGAAGAGGCATGTAAGGTTCACCCTATAGTAACTATAAGGGAAAGGCTGGACAATGCATTGGTGCTGGTCTCTACTACCTCAACTAATTGTAGCAAATCCTTCTCTTTGTTTATCAATGGGAAATCGGAAGACATTGAAGTTCTAGAGATTGACTACCCGATTTTATTTGATGAGATTGAAGATGAGATTATTGATGATACAACTTTCTCAGTGATAGGCCAGTGTTCAAGACCTCAAACCCCTATTCCTATTCAAAATTCCTTAAAGGTCTTGAGGCTTGATGATTCAAATCCTAATCAAACGAATGTTGGCATGGTTCGAAGGTATTCTAATGTCACAGCAAGGAATAAAGATCATCAGCAAGCTTTGGTCTCAGGAAGACAAATTGTAAGTCAGAATGGGAATGGTGATACTGGCAGTAGGAATGGAGATGGAATCGGGTTTGCTAATGATCAAGGGACCTCACATCAGTCTAATAATAATGAGGACAGTAATCAGACCAACAATAACCGAACCTCTAATTAGTTATGCATTGAGATTACTCGCACATGGTAGATGGGAGTGGAACTTGGTCTTTTCAAAGAGCATGACCGAGAGGCCATTGTCAAAGTTCTGAAAGCTAATATCGGGTAGGATCATAGTGCTTGATTTCATCAGGTTTTCTTGAGGTTTCAATAATTTTTATTTCATTTTTTAATTCTTTAATATGGAACTGTAGGGGAGGTCTTATCTTCTCAAATAAGCAAACTGTAATTCATTCTATGGTCAGAAAATTTGACATTTGTATTATGGGTCTGGTGGAGTTGAAAAAACAAGTAGTTGATGATTTTCTTATTCGGCCATTGTGGCATAATCTTGACTTTAGTTATATGGCTGTTCCTTCAGAAGGCTCCTCTGGCGGTCTCATTCTTATGTAGAGCTCAACTTTAGTGTCTTATATTAATATTCTTTCTGGTGCTCAATGGATTGCTTTGGATTTCATATGGAATATTGTTAGTGTTCTTTATGTTTTTATCTATGCTTTTAATTGTCATATAGCTCAAAATCTTCTATGGCAAGAATTGATTCCTATCTTAGAGTTTGATGCAGTGTTATTCTATCAGGTGATTTTAATGATATTTTACAGCCTAGTGATCGATGGAATTCTGATTTATTCACTCCCTCCATGCTTGAATTTTAAAGCTTTATTAATGTAGCTGCCCTTATTGCGTTACCCCTCTCAGGTAGGAAGTTTACCTGGTACAACTCCCAGTTAAGATCAAGAATTGATAGGTGTGTCTTCTCTTCATTTCTCAATGTCCTTTGGCCCCATAGCACATTGACAGCCTTACCAAGAAGCCTTTCTGATCATGTTCCATTGCTTCTCAAATCTAATGCTTCAATTAACTGGGGACCAAAACCATTTTGTTCTTTAGATACCTGGTGGTCTTTCAAAAATTTTTATGGGATAGTCTGAAACTTCTGGGATGAGTATTCTGGTTCTAATCGTGATGTGTCTCTTTACAATAAGCTGCGCAACCTTTGGTCAGTTTTAAAAGCTTGGAACTGAAACTCATTTTGTGATCAAGCTTTAAAACTCATGGTTATACAAGGTCAGCTTGACATTTTAGAGACTATACAAGACTCAAGACATTTGACAGATGAAAAAACTTCCTAATTAGCTTCCTTGAGAGATTTGGTTCTTGCTTTATCCAAAAATATGGAATCAATTGGAAGCAAAAGTCTAGAGTTAAATGGCCCACTGAAGGGGATAAAAACACCAAGTATTTTCATTCTTTAGCATCAGTGCACTATAGAAATAATATTATTCATACTTTTTTAATGGTGCAAATTATTTTTCAGATTATCAGGGGATCAGAGGAGCAATTCAAAATTTTTTCTATGACCTCTTTCGAAGAGGTCCTTCAGTGCCTTTTTATATTAATGATTTGCCTTACTCTCCTTTGTCTTTAGATGTTCTATCTCTTTGGCTGCCCCATTTACAGAAGAAGAATTTTATTCTACTTTGATGTCTTGTAATGAAGGGAAGGCGCCGAGTCCAGACGACTTTAATTTCTATTTTTACAGGAGAGCCTGGGGTATTTTAAAGAGTGATGTAGTCAAGCTATTTGATGACCTCTACTGCTTTGGTACTATTCCTATAGATTTGAATTTCTCTTACATGGTCCTCATTCTAAATATCACAGGTGCAACTCACTTAAAAGACTTCCATCCCATAAGTCTGATCAATGGCTTCTGTAAGTTGATTTCTAAGGTACTGGTTGCTCGACTGACCCCTCTTTTGCCTGCTATTATTTCCTATACCCAACATGCTTTTGTTAGAGGTCGAAATATTCATGATTGCTCCTTTATAGCACATGAATTGATTCACTTGGCTAAAAGGAAGAACTCACCTATAGTGCTTCTTAAACTTGATTTTATGAAGACTTTTGATAGCCCATCCTGGGACTTCTTACATGTTTCCTTCAGAGATTGAATTTCCCAGAGAAGTGGAATATGTGAATCATGAGTCTCCTTAACACCTCAGAGATTTCGGTTCTGGTGAATGGGTCTCCTACTCCTCCTTTCGCCATGCAAAAAGGAGTGAGACAAGGAGATCCGTTATCTCCTTTTTTATTTGTCTTGGCAGTGGAAGGTCTAAGGTGTCTCCTATCTAAAGCAGAATCTCTCAGGTTTGTAAAAGGGATTGACATTCAGAGTCCAGAGGAATCTGTTTAACTGCTCCAATTCACAGATAACACATTACTTTTCATTCCTTATGATACTGAAATGAATGACAACCTTATCAAAATCTTGAAGTGCTTTGAAGTGATTTCAGGCCTTAAAATAAACTACAAAAAAGTACTGTTTCATGTGTTAATATGGATTCAGACTCTATTGCTTATGTGGCTGCAAAATTCAGTTGTAAGGTGGAAATGCTCCCTTTAAAATATCTAGGGCTGCCATTATCAATCTCTCAAGGTTCTGTAAAGATGTGGGATCCTATTATAGCTTTTTTCCAGAAAAAGTTGGCAATATGGAAAGGTAAACTCCTCACTCCTGCAGGAAGATTAATTCTCATTAATTATGTCCCCAATAGTTTACATATCTATTACATGTCTCTGTTTTCTATGACTGAGATGGTTAAGAAAAAGCTTGAGAGCTTTATGATTCAATTCTTTTGGAGAGGTGATGGGAATTCTAGAGGGGTCTACTATGTGTCTTGGAGAGATATTTGTTGTCCTAAGAAAGTGGCGGGACTTGGCTTTAACTCTCTATTCCTCACTAATTAAAGCCTCCTCCTAAAGTGGTTATGGAAGTTGAAGAGGGGGTACCAAAATTTAGCCTGGAATTTAATCATTGCCGAGAGCTCATGTATTTTTTCTCTTCATGATCTTCTGCATTATAGGGATCTGCCTTGTTTGACTATTTGGAAAGGGATTAGTAAATATTGTGTTAAGAATGAAATTGTCTTCTCTTTATTCCTTGAACAAGCTAGTCACCAGGTTAACAATGGAAAATCTACATCTTTTTGGCACCACCATTGGCTTACATGTGGTCCTTTACATGCAGCTTTCCCATCCATTTACAACATAAGCACTGAGAAGGGAATCTCGGTGTCTTATATAGCAGGCAAAGGCTGGGCAATTTCAGGCCATAGGCGTTTGAAAAATAGGGAGAGACAACAGCTTAGTTCCCTACATCAGCTTCTTTTGGGGGTTCAGATTAATGCTGAGGTTGAAGATGTGCTTTTATAAGGCACCAATAAGAAGGGATATTTTTCATCAGGATTTACAAGATTACGTCATTCAATTTTCCAACAACCAGCAACTAGACCTTTTTCCTTGGTTTGGAAAACCCTTGCACCCCCAAAGATTGTTCATTTCGCATGGCTTGCTTGCATAGGTAAGGCTACTTCTCTTGATTTTCTAAGGTCTAGAGGTGTTTCTTGTCATTTTAGAATGATGTGTACTGCTTGCATGCATCCAATTGAATCTATAGATCACATTTTTCTCCATTGTGCTTACTCATGGACTCTGTGGATTTGGGTAGCTAGACATCTCAACCTCTATTTTGCCATGCCTAGAACAATCATGGATTTTTTGATTATATGGCAATCCATGATGTGCAAGAGACCTTACAACAATCTTTGGAATATGCTTTGGGTTTTTTTTGATTTGGGAAATTTGGAAGAACAGGAATAGGAGGATCTTCAGCAACACAATTCCAAACACGGAGGACACTTTAGTACGTTGTATTTCTCAGGCTGTTTTCTTTTATAAGTTGCACAACTCTTCATTTCCTTATACTTGCATGGATGTATATAGATGTTTTGGGGATTTTTTTTCCTCTGATTAGGTTGTTCTCTTAGTCTCTTTTGGGGATGTAGTCTTAAGTGTGCGAAACCCCTATTAGTGGCTCTCTTTTCCACTACTTGTGGATTAATAAAGTTCTTCATTCATAAAAAAAAAACTTTCATAGTTAAATTAAAAAAATCATAAAGTTGTATCAAACAATTCATAAAATTTAATGTTTATTTGAGTAGGCCTTCCTCTTATCATAAATAAAAGGCAAGACGGATTTTTCTACCCTAAACTATAGTGAAATTTATAAATATACCAAATTTAAAAATTGTGTATGATTGGTATATTACCTTTTAGACTTAAGACAAATACAACCCATGTCAACTTTTTCTGGTAGGGCAATAAAAAAACGACATGATTTTACATTAAAATTACGTTATTTTAGTTTATTTTCTTATTCTTTCATGTTTTATTATTAATAGATGGTGTATTTGTCTTAATTCGGAAAGGTCATGTACCAATCATACACAATTTCTAAATTGGGGTATATTTACTAATTTAGTAAATTTTGGACAAATAAAAACATTTTACCTAAATAAAATGTAAAATTTTTATCTTTTACAAAATTAAACTAATACAAAAACGAATTATCATTACTACCACTACCACAATCACCACCCCAATCCCTTTATTTGAAAACAAAGCATATACACCACTCCTTCAAAACTCCTAAAAATGGAATATTTGTTATATTTCTCAATCATTTTATCCTCTTTTATATCGATTGTCTATTTTGCTACTTTTTTTTTTCCTCTTGGAACGACTTTTAAGAATCAACACTATTACTGTAACATCTCACCTTTTTAAAACATTTATTCATATACTTAGTATATACACACTAAAAATATTTAATTTGTCATGTAATAAACTTTCATAAAAAAATTATAATAAAATTTAATTTATTATTACTCTTTGATAAATAAAATTTAAAATAATATTAATAATAACAAAAATATTTTTCCCTAAGATCGTTGGAGTCTAGCCACATGGAGCTCTACCAAATAAGCATTCCCTTCCTATTTGATTTTCCTGCAACACTGGATTATTGAGGAAAAATAATGAGCTTGATGCTTAGTGAGAAAATAAGCATATATATAAATATAGCCAAATTAATATTTGAAGTATTTTTCTAAGACTTCCTCGTTACTCGCATAATATGCCAGTTTATATTTATCTATCACAACATATAAAAAACACTCAACATAGCAAATAAATTTACAATGCAGCATATCAAGCGTGACACTCTTAATGGTCATATCGCAACATAACCATCATACTATCATCATCAAAATCAAGTACGGTATTAATAACATGATAGTTTAACTGCAATATCTTTCACAACCATATCATCTTATAATTATCACAAAATTAATTCACAATAAATTCATATTCAACCATTTCTAAAATTTTCAACCCAATAAACAATTACATATCATAAGTACTTTTCCATCATTCCATAATTCCAATCAATTCATAATAATTTTATTTTTATTTCTCAATCAATCAAAATCTCATCCAAATCACTACCACCTCAATTCTTTTAATTAACTTCTCACCAATTCACAAATTCAACAATACCACATTTCCAAATCATATCATTAATCACTTTAAGTAGAAGTCATCCAAACTCACATCAAGATAATATATGTAAACCAGCACTTTATGCAATATAAAATACCAACTCAACCAATCACACAAGAATTATCAAAGATACATAAACTCAATCACAAAATCGGACGGATGACTTGTCCTCTCCAAATCATTTTCTCATTCTTTCACAAATATAAAATAGGTGGCCACCGACGAGACTATCCCACCAGCTTAGTCTCACCATCCCTCGATAAGCAGCTATCCCATCGACTTAGCTTACCTGAAACACACGACCCTTTTTCCCGGAGTCAATCAATGCCCATTTCAAACACAATCACAACCAATTCATCTCACAACACATCACAATTTCTCAATCCAGCTCACAAATTCAAAAGTCAATCAATTCCACATCACCACACATCATAACAAATTTTGATAATTAGTTAAATTATCTAAAAAGGTTAAAGGAAAGGAAACCCGATCATATCTTTTTTAATTTCTCATTTTTTCATTTGGAACAACCTCTTATTGTCCAATCATAAAGTATTCATTTTTCATCTCATGTTTTGGGTTACCAATTTCTAACCAATCATATAGACAATCAAACTCATTACCAAGTCAAACACAACAAGCCAATCAAATGAAATTCATCTCATACTCAAAAATTCCTCAACAAATTAATCCATCACAAATTACTCATTTGCTCATTAATAATCTCATATATCAATCAATCTCAACTCATTCAAGTATCATCTATCCATACCTCATCTTCTAGTCATAAGATTATTTATACTCAATATACACAAATTTAATTAATCATTTAAATATTTACTGTATATTCCACAATAATTAAATTCACCTATATATATGTCACACAACAAATTCACATTAACATTCAACATACAAAACTCAATAATCCAGGGGTACAACGGGGTACCCTCACACACACAAAAATAACTTATTGCATCACCTGATTAACGATTATATTCCATTCCTCCAATTCCGATGCTCTTTATCCAAAATCTATACGAATATATGTTCAATATAATTTTTATTAATTTTTTGGAACACAGTTATTATTCAAATTATTTATTTAAAAACACCGCTAAAATTATATAAAAAGGCTTTTAAAGATTACATGGAAATAATTTGTAGATTTCAATTGCACAATGAAATCAGCACGAAAATTGAGTCAAAACAACATATTTTGTCAATGAACAGTACTGTATGTGGACAGTAACTGCTACATTACTGTATGTGAATAGTACCATGGATCCACGTGGGGCCCGCCAAGTCACTGGTATAAATGGTGTCAGAATTAAATTCTGAAAACACCATCGAACTCCTCTTAAACTCTAGATTACAGATATATAATCAGTTTTATAAAATAATAAACGGATTTAACAGAAAATGAGAAAAAATTTTTAAAACTTCTTACCTCAGATCTACAAATTCTACCTAGTAAAATCCTGTTAACCGACCACTTAAAATGAAGGTTGAGAGACCAGGAGTCCATAAACACCAAAATCATTTTATTTAAACTCCATATGTTTTTTTATTTTTCTTTTCTTCCCATGCGCTCCTCTTCTTCTTCTTCTTCTTCTTAATATAAAATGGTAGATTACCATTTTCATCCCTAGATATTTTGTAAATTTACAACTTAACCTTTATAGAAATTTTTCTTACAATTACATCCGGACCAAATTATAAAAATTTTCTTTTACTATAATATATATATAAATCCTCTAAAATATATTTTTTATTATATATTATTATTAATTTTTATTATATATTATTATTATTATTTTAAGATGTTACAATTACTAAAACATGTAAAACACGTAAAAATAACAAATTAACTAAGGAAAAAAAAACTAAATGCAAATAGATTAAACCTTCGAGAGAAGTGAAACAAATGAAAAAAAAAACAATAGTAGTTTATTTAAACAAAAAATATAATTGTGATTAGCTATGTATAGACAGAGGTAATATGAATACTAATAACTTGACTTGCACAATACACTAAGTTATTGACTTGCACAATACACCGAGTTTCATAATTTTTTTAAAAAAATTATCAAACAAAATTTTATATTTATTAACCATTTAATGAACATCATTTATTATTTGGTATAATTTTCAATAAAAATTAATTAATTAATTTTTTTTATTATCAATTGATGTTTAATGAATTAAGTTTTAGTTATCTTTAATCATTTATAATTTAATCAAATAATATCTAAAAATACATATCTAAACAAACGCAAACCAAATAAATTAAGATTCAATCTAAAATTTTAGAAAAAAATAGAAAAATATAAATGTGATCAAAGAAGAAGGCTAAACTCTCTCTTTACATCGACCTTTATATATATGCTTGTCATTTTCTTGCGCTTCGTGCTGAAATTATTGATTTCTTTTTCATAAAAATATCAAAATCTTAATTTATATTAATACATTATGATTAAAATTTTAAATAATATTACCATAAATTTATAAAATATTTCATATAAGTACATGTGATATTTCTTCTTTTCAAAAAATAGTATATGAAATCAAAGTAAGAAATTAATCGGTAAAATCACTTAATTATATGATTATAAAATTAATTAAATTTATTTTAAATTTATCTTTTAGTTTTATAAATTTTTTTATTAAATAAAAAATGTTCATAAAATTCACTAAAAGGTAAAAAAAAATTAGTATTTATTTGAGTTGTCTCCCCAACTCATAAATTTTTATAAAATTTGCGTTTTTCTTATAGAATTAAAATGATGAAAAAAAAATAATTTTCAATATAAACTACAAATAAAGTAATATACAAATACTTATATCCATATATTATTATTCACAAAAAATTATAAAATAATTTCAATAAATATAATAGTTTAATATTCATTTAATGTCCATAAAAGGTTATAAATATATACATATAATATATTGTTACTCAAAGTATAAATTATTGCCTACGGTGTAATTTTTTTTCAAACATGTTAAAATGACAAAAATAATATATTTGAATAGCAAATATAATTGAGATTAAATTCTTGTACATTAATATTTGTTTTTAATTAGATATTACCTTAACTTTAATAACTTACAATTCAAATTTAAAATTTATTTTGGTATAGTGATAAAAATATCTTCAATATACTTTATTTTTTATAGTTTGAATTTTAGATATATTTTTAAAAAATATCAAATTACATTTTGTTTAACCATAATACAACAAGTAAATTAAATTTGAAAATTTTTAAAAAGACATACTTGAATAGTGAATTATTTCCATCAATTGTGGAAAATATTAAAAGACTTTTCAAAACAGCAAATAATAAATTATGCTCATCAAAGAATTGATACTAAAAATAAATTAAATTCATAAATTTTTTTAAAAAGGTCACCAAGTGTGAAAACTTCATAAATTTTGCGGTTTAGAAATAGCGAGTATTGTTTTTCTATGCTTTTGATTTTAGTTATGATATTTGATCATTTGCCATGATCATCTTTAACAGATTTAGAGTAATAATTCCAACATAAAAATTATATGTTTTTAAGTATTAATCCTGTTGTACATAATACTCTGAGTGCATGCAAGTTTTGCAATTTGAAGGGAAAAAAAAGAAGCAAAAAAAGATGCCTTCAGGCACATAATATTGTTGGCCGGCAAGTTGCTACAACCTTGTAAAACATATGCCTATGACTACCATAATTTCCCGTACCAATCATAAATCTCTCGTTGCGCACTAAAGGAAATACCAATTTGTAGATATGGTAATCCAAGTCATTTCCTTTAGAAAAACAAAACAAAATATTATTGGATATAAAAATTATATGATTTGACATCTGCGTTTATAACACGTAAAAAAATTACATCTAGAGCTTCATCACCATTCTCTCAGCTATATAGGAAAGCTTTTAAGATTTTATGAACTTAAGAAACCAAGTTAGTAATAATGGCTAATCCAGTTGTTAGCTTTAGGTCCGTTTGGTTGAGCGGATGAAGTTGGCGTTTAGCTTTCAAACTCCATCAATTAGATATTAGATGTTTGGTAAAATAACGTTTGGAAATTTCAAGGGTTGACGATTGCAAAAATATAACTAAACGCTCAAATGTTAGAATTTCTAGCTGTCCGTTGTCAGTTGTTGCAGTCCGTCATTCACCATCCGCTGTCCACCATCCTTCAACAGTTAGAATACAACCGCTCAATCAAACAGACTCTTAATCATTGATCACATTCAATCCATATGAGCAAATGAGTCGATGGCACATACATTCAGATTCCTTATTTGTCCAAGTAACCCTCCTATGAGCGACGATACTTCCAAAAAAAATCATGTTTGATTCATGTGATCATATTTTAAAGTCAATACTCTCACCATTTGAGGGAAAATTAAAAATGCAAAATGCACATAATAAAGGCATAAAGAAAGGAAAACGTTGAAATATCACAAGCTGTTTGATGCTTTCTATAGTTCTGGTGTTTCATGGTTTATGATGATTTTATCATCAATTTTCGATAGGTTGTGAGACAAATTAATCACATGTGACACCATAAATAGAGGTGTAAACGAGCCGAGTCGATTCAAACCTCTCATTTGTCAAACTCGGCTCGATTATTTTATGTTGTTATCAAGATAAGGTCGGGTTTGGATTATTTTTTATTTTTCATGTTTAAGCTCAGCTCATGAAATATGTTTTAAGCTCAAACTTGGTTAGTTTGGGCTCGTTTATAGTTTAAGTTAAAATATATTACTTTCCATTGTCTGCATATTCATAGATTAGTTTATGTGATATGTTTGTTGATAGATGCTAAACACAAAGTCATTTGATTTAAAGTTAGATTTCTCTACCTTTATCTTCCAACTTAATACGTAATTATGAACATAAAATTTGATTTTAAAATATGTAGATAAAACTAAAAATCAATTATACACACACTAACGAGCCTAAAAGCTCATGAACATCCCAAGCCGGATACTTATTTTCTAAAGTTCGGCTCGAATTTTTAATGAGCATAAAAATAAGATAGAGTTCGATTCATTATCTTTCATGAACGAATTTGAACGAGCTAAAAAAACGAACCGAATTTGAATCAAACTGGAACCATTGATCGTTCTACACCTCTAACCATAAATATTATATCTATATAAATATTTAAAATATAAGGATTTTGTTTTTGCCACCTAAGATTTTAGGATGATGCAGCATAACTCTCTTTTTTTTTTCTATTTTTGTATTAAACTTTTATCTTATTAAATTTTTTTCTAGTATTAATATTTAAGAGTTATAAAATTTCAAAGGTTTTATATTTAAATTTATTTAATGATATTGTTATCTTGACCTATTATATTCCTAACATTTTTTCTTTCGGTTATTTGTCTTTTGAGTTTCCGAGTCATTAATGAACCTGTTGATAATTTCGTTCTTGTAAATTGATGGTTCGTAGAGATTTGTTCTTTTGTTTTACTTCACCTTTTTCCCTTTGCAAGTTATCTTTTCCTTTTGAATCTCTTTGAAATATTTGTTTAGAGATGAAACACAAATTTATGCCGTCATGATCGTCATTAAGAGTTGGAAATCTCCATCACATGGTAGATGGAGTAATGTAAAGGATTTTTTTATGTTAATGAGACTTTATCACAAGGTGAATCTCTAATTTTTTTCAATTTATTTAGTTATTATACCTGATATAAAAATGTATTTCTCATTCTATTCTTTTTCGTTTTTATGTTTAGATCATAAAAGAGCTTCTCAAATCATAACTTATAGAAAGACGAGACTCCAACGGAGAATCGCACTAGATTTGAAGAAGTGAAAGTTTTATGGTGTCAACAATTCGACTCAAACACTAGGTAAGTTGAATGTTACATAATTTTATATCAAATAATTATATTATTATTTTTTGATGTTTTACATTTGCATAATTGTTTATGTTTTTTTTTCCTAGATGATGAACGACATTCGAGAATTTTAGCCTTTAATTGTATTCTTTTTTATTTTTGTGTTTAGATTCTAAAAGAGCTTCTCAAATCCTAACTTATAGAAAGGCAAAACTCCAACAGAGAATAACACTAGATTTGAAGAGGAAAAAATTTTATGGTCTTAACAATTCGACTCAAATACTGGGTAAGTTGAATGTTCTTTAATTTTATATCAAACAATTATATTATTATTTTTTGATGTTTTACATTTGCATAATTGTTTGTGTTTTTTTTCCTAGGTGATGAACGACATTCGGGAATCTATTATAAATAATTAAAAGCTAAGGATTTCGGATTTGCCATCTAGATTCGTTAATATGCTTAGAAGATGACACCTATGATGAATTTAGTTTTCTTACATTTTTTAGCTTTGTCTAAAATTGTAATATTTTAATATAGTTTGTTAATATTTTTGACCTATCATATTCCTAAATGTTTTTGACT
>CANYLF010049302.1:0-11865 GCA_948193215.1 Bocquillonia castaneifolia
TCAAAGAAGGAGATTGGGTCCTGAAGCAAGCCAAAGCCATCCTATTTGATCCAAGAGGGAAGTTCAAGCCCAATTGGGAGGGCCCACATCTGGTTAAGAAGATTATGCCAAAAGGAGCTGTGAAGATTTTCAAACCTAGAAGGGAATAAGTTCAGAGAACCCATCAATCTGGATTGTCTCAAGAAATACTACCTTTAAATGAAAAATGAACAAAAAAAATAATCCCAATGAGTTAAAACTTGTTTGGGCGGCTCATGAAAAATAAGGGAGTCCGCTAGATTGAAAACCTTGAAAGAGGCATTCTAGGCAAAAATTAGGGCAAAATCTTGCTAGGGTGAAAACCTAAAAAAGAGGCAGTCTAGGCAAAAAAATAAAGGCTAAGAGAAGAAAGTAAGATAGCAGTAATATCAAATGTAAATGTTAAAGTACGTTTATTGTGCTCATATTGATAAAATAAGCTTTGCAAAAGAAAACTGTCAAACCTACTTATAGTATTTGAATCTATGTTTGCATAACTAAAAAGTTAAAACATTGCATGAATAAATAAATTGGCTATGAGACTTAATTCTTCTTGTTTCTCTTATTCCACTTGATGTTGTCAAAACTAACATCCAACTCCATTCTTGCATTCTCTTTAGTTCTCTTTGCATGCTTTCTATTGCTTTCTTTATATAGCTTAGCACCTCTACCTCCATCATCAGACAGCTTCGCCTGCTTATCAAGCCAAATTTGGTAATCCTCATTTGTGTATTCTACATCAGATTTAGACAGTTCAACAACATAGTCATTTTCCAAAATCACCAGATCCACCCAAGCCTTATACTCATCATCAGTAGCTGTTTCTTGAGTGAAGTTCAGATTCCTCTGAAAGGTCTTGCTAGCCCAAAAGTCTAGATCTCCATTAACTAGAAAGGAGTAATAGCATATGGGGTAAAGGATGGCATAGCCCGAGGAATCCGCTAAATCAGTCCATATTGCCTACAGACTCTAACCGGAGTATAGAAAGTCACAATGCTGAAGCTAGGAACTTGCACATGATGATCAATAAGCTCCACAGTGGCGAAGCTCAGTTTCTAGCATGGACAATGCCAACAGATTAAGTTCTCATTCCTATATGAGAGAAATTTAGTCCAGCCATCAGTTTCCTGCAACTCAGTGTGCTCAGCCCCAGACAGTGCATGTGCTCTAAACTGAAGCTGACGAGGCCGATAAATCATAGGATTTGCTAGGGGCATCATTACAGCAAGCTTTTCCTTCAACCAGATCTGATGAAGTAGTATGATTGGGCTAATCAGGGTTTAATTAAAGAAAACAGGGATGAACAAGTAGATAGACATACCTGAAGCATAAACGGGCTGCCACGAAGTCGCTGAGTGTTCCTAATAGAGTCCAACCCAATGATAGTCCCGGCCAGAATGATGGGAAAGGGGTTATGACCACACTCCACTTGTTCTGAGATATGGGCAATTTGGAAACTACCTCTTCCCTTAGTTGTAATTAGCAAGAAGTGAGCATATAGGCTGAAGCTAGTAATCCTCCACCAGGATCTACAATCCTTTGGTTTTGAACTTCCTAATTCCAACAACTTTTAGGTTATGATGGACTAACCATCAATATAAGAAGTTACTTGATCTTGGGTTAATCTAAAAAAAGCCAGCCAAGGACTCTGCAGATTTAGATTGTAGGCAGGGAAGTGCCAAAGGGGTATTAGATTCCTAAACTTTGTTTAGAATACCTTCAAACTCTTTAAACATGATGTAGAGTTTTACTTCATTGAAGTGAAAGACATGGTGTTTAATACTCCAGCATTCGACTGCTGCATGAAGAAACTTAGTATCAAAAGAGAAATTCATGAAAGCCTTGAACTCTGCCAAGTGATATCTGTCTATGGTTTTTCCAGAGTTTTGTTGCTACATGTCCTAGGTGCTTTCTCAAGGTTTTCTTAGAGTTTTGAAACATCTTGGAAGGTTGGGAGAGCTTTCTACAAGGTTGATTTGATGTTTTCTGATGCTTCTAAGGTGCCATAAGGGTTCTATTTATAACCCACGAAGTCTGGGGAATTTGGGTTCAAAAAGGAGTCAAAATGGAATAAAAATCGCAAGGAAACCTGAGAATCGAAAGAGTGGCGTTTGTGGACTAACGCCATTCTACCAAGTGGCGTCACCACCAAATGCCACTTCCCATAGTGGCGTTGGAGGCCAACGCCACTCCTCATGGTGACGGTCACCAATTCTAATCCAGACAAGGTTCGATGATTCACGCAAATGTTCACAGTCCTAGGAGGGTTCTTTGCATGTCGTTTCATACATACATTGTAGAATTATAAGCAATGTTCATGCATACATGCATTTTGAGATAAGAAAAATCCATGCATTGTAATAAATAGTTATGCATATGTTGCAAAATCATGAAAGACCATCCATGCACCCATCCATATACTTGTACATAGTTTGTAATATGCAAGTACAATAAAAGTTCACAATCTGAATGTATTTATAAAGTTAAGAAAAGATAAAACAATGATGTCTACTTGTCCTCCTTTTCTTCATCCTCTTCGTCAAACTCCCCGTCCTCATCACCATCATCAGCGGGCTGCTTATTGTCGTCCTAATCTCCCTGCTTCTGCTCCTACTCCTGCTCCTTCTCATTATCATCATGTTCCTCATCATCATCTCCAGCAGGCTACTGAACAGGAACATAGGCCTTATAGTTAGCAAGGTGAGACTTTAACTCTGCATTTGCCTTACAGACTACCTGATAGGCTTGTCTCCAAGAGTCACAAGCCTCCAAAATATAAGCCTTACTGGCCTGAAAGTAAGAAGACAGATGTGTAACCTCGGTCATAAGAATCTGCAAAGATGAAAGTTAGTTCAAACAATAAACAGAGAAAGCAAGATAAGAAATGGGGGCAACTCACATGTGTGCATCCCTGAGAAAAGCCGATAGAAGGTGCAGCTGGCTAGAGAGTATGCTCATTGATACTAACCACTGCCCTATGATGCACCGTCAGACCAAGAAAGCTAATGATGTGACCTGGTACAAAGTCTTACTGATCCCCAAGAGGTTGCCTCTGAACAGGACGTGCAGGCTAGGCTTGAGAAGAACTAGGTCCAGCTGTAGCTCCCCTAGTAGAAGCGCGGGTCCTGCTAGTCGAACCAGTGACATCAGCAGCATGAGTATAAGCTCTAGGCCTGGCCACAATAGTATCTCCAGCATCATCCTCAGTGAAGTCAAACTTATCCTCAGCCTCCTCCTCTGAACTGCTAGGCTAGGGAGGGAAAGTGACAACACCAGCTTTAATATGTAATGAGCAAGTTCCAAACATCAGGAAGACGGGGAAAAGCACAACTATGAATGAATTACCAAAGGAAGCATATTGACCTGAGCAAGCTGATGCTTGGACATGGGAAGCCAAGGAAGACATCTCAAAGTGAGGAACTTGTCGTACGCCTTAGCATTCATCAGGAAATGCACATCGGGAAAGCCATTAAGAGCCTAAGTTAGAGTGTCACCAGTCAGTTCATGACCTTAGAACAAGGTAGTTGGTGGCTGGCGAGGAATCCTGCGAAATCACACAGTATACTACTGATAGACTCGCTCTTTGAGGAGCCACATCCTCGTGCCAAGACCCCCTAAAAGGATCCTCCTTTGATCCTTTGGAATAGTGACTACAACATATGCCGGATAGTACTCCAGATCGAGCCAACGCCTGTCCATCTACAAAGAATGCAAAGGTAAGTCTCTAAACAATTCAATTTATTTTGAACTAACAAGTTTTTTGTTTTTGTTACCTTTCTAGGAGTAAGTTCATTCGGATAAGAACGATGATAAAAAAGGACAAAATGATGGATTGTCCTGTGATGAAGACCCCAGCATCTGAGAAGGGGAAAGACACTGTAGTCATAAAGAGGAACAAACTGATGAATCAGTCCTATCTATAGCCTAAACTTGTAAGAGATAGAGAGTTAGTCAGGATAAAAACAAGGAAGTAGAAAGCAGAAAAATCATAAAGGATGGATAATTCACATGTGTGGCGTGCCAGAAGCCACAGAACTTCATCTCGCCTTGCGAGACTCTGTCCATGCAGAAGTATATATACGAAAGCACTGGAGATCCCCAATCATATCTCCCCATCTGGTCAAAGTCATGAAGAATGAGGATGAAATGCAAAGGTACAGTACTGTTGGTGTCATAGATGAGGGTGCTACCAAGCAAGTATAGAATAAAAATGTGGGCCATCTGGTCAAATCTCCAACTGATCTCAGGACTGTAACTCAGAAGATAGGTCGCTAACACCTCCACGTAGAGCTTCCTCATGCTTTTCCGACCAGGAACCATACCAAGCATAGCCATGATATACTCATTTTAAGCTCGGGGAGGTAAAGAATAAATCCCTCTATCAAAGAAAATCCGCCACTAACACAAGCTAGTCTGGTAATAGCGAAAAAAGAGGCGGGAGATAAAGTATACTCTCCATAAGGTAACTGAAAGGTTTGAGTCATGTCAAACCACCTCTCAATCAATGCCTGCATAGTTAGGCGATAACACTGCGGGGTCGAGTCCTCATCCAAATTCTCCGGCAGAGTTGAAAGCAGAGGTCCAAATCCAGCTTGATGGACTAAAGCCTGAACCTCAAAAGGAAGTCTCCTTCATACACGAAGAGAACCTTAACAAAGTTTCCATTAAATAAGAACGAAGGAGTCTCATCCTATAAGGTAAGTACAAGTATATTTTCCAACTCAGTCATCTAATTTGCATCATTTTTTACTATGTTGGCGGCCAAAAGCTCTAAGTTATGCATAAACATGTCATATAGCACACATATAGATGCATTTTTTCCATACAAATCACATGAACATGCATATAATCATCAAATACAGTGCCAAACATCACTATGGTGGCAAGCATTGGCCAACGCCACTACCCATAGTGGCGTTAAAACTGAACGCCACTTCTTGTGGTGGCGTTTGGTCCCAATGCCACTGCACATAGTGGCATTGGCCACAAATTAATCCGTATTTTGCAGATTTTCAACAAATGTCACAATGCCTAGACAAGATTCAATCAACTTGAAGAGTTTTGGCACTTACTAGGTCCTCAATAGAACAAGAAATGTGAAATTTGGCATTTGTGAGTGTAAGAATCAAGCCATCTCTTGGTATTCCCCCATTTTTGGCTCAGTGGACTTCCTTCCGGGTTGAGAAAAGGCTGGTTGGGTTCCACCTCGGTGCTAAGGACGGATCATCGGCCATTTTGCTTTTTGAATCACTTGATTGGAGTTAAAATGAGAAAGTTATGAGAAAAAGAAGTAAATAAGAAAAAAAATCAAATACAAATAGTGCATAAGCAAGCTACTGCCTGACACTTATAAGTGGGATGGCAAATTGCCACTTTGGTCCCTGAAGTTAATTTTCAAATAAGGACAAATTTTTTTTTTGCAAATAGGCCCAAAATCAAAAATTAAGCCTCAGAAAGGTCAATCGAAGTCCAATTAGGAGTAAATTTCAAAAGATTATCATAAATTATAGATAACTACAATCCGAATGGCGGGTTGACAGAAAAAACTACAAAAAAGCCAGAAAACTCCCAAAAAATTACCAGAAAAATCTTGAAAATTCCAAAAAAATCCAAACTCTATCCAAACCATGTTTCAAACTCTGAAAGCATTTGAAACAGACCCTGGTGTGTGGATTAGAATTCCTACATTTTAACCAGGCCCAATTGACTTCAATCTCTGAAAATATTTGAAGTAACCAAACCAAACCTCGTTTTAAAAACTCTGAAAGATTTTAAATCAAGTTAGATCAAACCTTGTCCCAAACTCTGAAAGCATATAGAGTAAGATTCTAGGATCTGATCCAGAGAAGAATTAGTTCCCATAGGAGTCAGAGCAAGTCTTAACAACAACCAAGTTGAGATTTTTCCCTAGTGGAGTTACTTCTTCATAAATCTTGGCAACAACAAAGCGAGGATGTTCCCCAATTTTTGGTTACAACCAAGTGAAAACTAGTCTCAGTAACAGCCAAGCAGAGATGTTCCCCAGTGGAGCTACTTCCTTTTCAGAAGTTTTGGCAGCAACCAAGCCAAAACAAGTTTTGGTGACAACCCAGCCAAAACATTTCCGCCAATGGAGTTGAAGAAGAGAATTCCCCATTAGAGTTTATTCGAATTCCCCAATGAGACATATTTACTCATATTTCCTAAGTGGAGTAGACGTTAAATGGCAACATTATTTCCTTAGTGAAGATCAAGGGAATATTAGACAAACATCCCTGAGTGGAGAGATTTCTTCCCCGAAGCTCAAATCCTTAGTAAAGATAAACCCAATTCCTTAGTGGAGTTGATGGAAGAAGCAAAAGCTTCAGGTGCAAACATTCCCCAATGGAGCAAAGTTGCACCGAATCCCCAATTGAATCTAGATATTTCCCATGGTGTTTCATCAAGGCAGCCGAGGTCCTAGATGAGAATTCATTTTGTTGTCCAAGCCAGGATATCAGATAAATCTTCCCCGTGGAGTTAGACCCAGACGACCGAGGTCAAAGGTATAGCCTCATACACCGATGCTGACGTACATATTTCTGTTTTAAAATTATGTGTTCTTTAGCTTTTTCATCATTTTCCATATTATTGGATAATAGTACAAACCTCCGACAAAGCGGAGGCAAACTGTTAACACCTAATTTTTGGATTCAGGAATGAGGAAGCGACTCGGAGGCCCAATGATGATATCTATGCTTGAAAAGCATATGATTGGATGGATTTAGCTCTCTCTTAATCACTAGAAATGTTTTTGAAATGGTTTTAAAGTGTGAAAATGCATTTTAGAGTCAAACAGCCTGTTTAACCTAAAACCGTGCAATTTTCAGGCGATTTTCATCATAACTTTTTCTATGAGTGTCAGAATGGCCTAAAACTCATATTTATAGTAGATTGGCTCATTCTAATTGTTTTTGTCTCCTATAAGCTTTTCAAATTCAGACGTTTAGGACCCCAAATGGCACCAACGCCATTGACTGCTTTCAAGTGCTGATCTATCTAGGTTTTTCCTCCGACAATCACGATCGTTTCAAGTGACTTGCTGAATTGCAAATTCTTCATCATTCACTAATTTGAAGGCGTTTAGAATTTTTGCCTCATCTTCACTTGTCTAATACCAAGCATCAAACATGTACACATCTTTGATCCTATCCCCTGATTTCACTTGCAGAATATAAGAGTCTTTCATATCATTATGATAAGGTAGTACTTCTTCCAGCTATCCTATATGTTCGGTCATAATAGTTCTTGAAGGATAGGCACTCTCAAAAGAAGTAAGGACCTCTGTTTCCATGAATCCGAACTCGATACACATGGTTTGCTTTTGGGGGTGGATCTTGGTTGTAGTTTGGTAAAGAATTATGCTAAGTGCTAGGTGGTCGGCTATTAGGGTTCATGACTTTTTCAGCTTCAATTAAGTCTTGGATGGTATGTTTTAGTTTAAGGCAGTTATCAGTGGCATGTCCTTGGGTTTGGTGGAAGCTATAATATGCATCTAGGTTATATCTGGGAGCATTTAGGTTTGGCGGAAATCAGGAAGGTTTAGGTTTCAAGATACCTTGTTTCTTGAATATCTCAAATACTTTAGATAGGGGTCGGTTAAAGTTTGACAATTTCCTGTTAGTGAAACCTTGGTTTACATCAGCCATTTTGGTTGCTGAAGGTCTACTGTAGGGTGCCTTTCCTTTCTGGACCCTCTTCCTTTCAGATTCTATTTCCTCACATTGCAGTCCATCACCGTATAAGTCGGTGAAAGACTTGGGTTCATTGTTTACAAGGTCTCCACTAAATTAGGAAGTACATTTTTAACCACTACCCTGACTTGTTTTTATTTTTTTTATTTTTTATGGTTTGCTCTATAACAGTGCAGCCTTATTTCTCAAGCGAGTGAGGAAGTGAACAAATGATTCATTGTATCTCTCTTTAGTCATTTCTAGGTCTCATAAAGATACTTCCAACTTGGCATTGTAGGAGTACTGACCAATGAAAGCATCACACAATTCTTTCAAGTCAAATTAGATTGAAGAAGGTTGTCGATGATACCAGTCCTGAGCTATACAAGTCAAAGACAGAGGAAAGACACCTATCTTCTGCTCGGTATCCAAGGGAGTTGCAGCCATTATGGATCCATATTGTTTGATATGAAGCTTGGGATCTCTAGTACCATCAAAATTTTGCATATCAAGCATTAAAAACTTTGGTGGTAATTTCTTCATCCCTTGAATCCCCATACTATCGAGGTCAAAGTCCGTTTCTGATTTCTTTCCCTTCAGTATGTCCTATAGTTGTTCCATTTGCCTAGTTAGGGTAGAGATCACGTTATTTTCCCCATTCCTATCTTCATCTTCTAGGTTTTTCTCAGAGTTCTTAACTACAATTTGCACTTCTTCTCTAATCATGGTTCTCACAGCAATCATTAGGGCTTCCATATCAAGGTTTTGTAATGTTTTCGGCATTCTGGTTGAATTGACCTCTTTAGGATGTCTTAAACTGTGGCTGTCTCGAGTTAAACGCTTACTGTAGACACCTAATTTTTGGATGCAGGAAAGTGGAAGCGGTCCGGGAGCCCAGTGATGAATACGGTCTATTTTGGACCAAGTTGTTACCCTTTTCTCGTAGGAATGAGCTGAAGAAATTAAAAATTATTTCAAATGTGCTAAATGTTTTTAAAATATTTATGGCCTAATTTAAAGTCCGAACAAGTGTTTTGATATTTGTCCGAACCTTAAAATACGGCCTAAATAACCCAGAAAATGGTTTTAAAGCCCAAGCCCATTAGGCCTGAATTGAACATCCGGTCGAATATTCAATGTTTAGGTCGGATATTCAAAGCTTTCTAAAAAAAAAAGTGAGCCGCACGTTCAGAAATAATGAATTGGGGTGGGAAGCGTCTAACCAAAAAGCATTTTTATTCCCCCACCATTTATGAAAAGTGATTCCATCTGTCGGATAAAGGATTCCTTTTATTGATAACCGTAGGGATAAAATCAAATGGATAAGACACTCAGTGAAGGGGTTTTTTTTGGAGAGAGCAGAGCGAGAGAGAAAGGGGGCGAGTGAGGCAACAGAGAGAGCAGAGCGAGAGAGAAAGAGGGCTAATGAGGCAGCAGGAGAGCAAAGCGAGAGAGAGCAGTAAGAGTGAGGCAGCAGTGAGAGAGAGTAGCGTGGCGGCTTGAGACTAAAAATGAACGATTTTCAGAGGTTTGTAACGACAATTTTTAGATCATTTTCTTTAGATTTCAATCATTCAATAGCTCATCTACTACATGAAGCGGTAATCAATCTCATTTCTGAGGGCAACCAACCATCCACTCATCCAGAATAAGTTCTTTCTTCATATACATCGTTTACATAAAATGCTGTTATTTTTACATTATTCTCTAAATAAATTATTTTGATATTCTAACTTCTTATATGAATTTTATGTATAAATAGGGGAGTTTTGAACATAAAATATCTAGTTTTGAAGTCTAGTCACTATAATCTCTATGTTTATAGTGTAAGTTTTCTTAGATTTTTTTTTATTGTTGTCTTAATTTGTTTTGAATGTCTAGATCTGTTCCTTAAGGTTCTGTATGAGTTGCCAATAGTTTATATACAATGTATCTGTGAGAAAACATGCTAAAACAGGGAAAATAGATTGGAGAAGATGAAGTACAGTTTCTGCCGGATACTACATGTCACTCTCCTGGTCTGGCGACTCTCCTGGATCTTGATGATTTTAATGACCTTTAGCGGATCTCCTGGCCTCCATGGTGGATCTCTGACCTGACGGCTCTCCTGGCTTTCGTGACTGATCTATTGGCCTAGTGACTCTCTTGGCCTTTGGCGGATCTCTTGACATGTGGCGGATCTCTTGGCCTGGGGACTCTCCTGGCCTTTGGCGACTCTCTTGACCTTTGATGGATCTTCTAGCCTTTTGTGACGGATCTCTTAGCCTAGCGGCTATCTTGACCTGGCAGCACTCCTGACCTTTGGTGGATCTCCTGTCTTTGTGACTAATCTCTTGGCCTGGCGACTCTCCTGGCCTTTGGCGACTCTCCTGGCCTTTGTGACTGGTCTCTTGGACTGGCGACTCTTCTAGCCTTTAACGACTCTCCTGACCTATGGTGGGTGACTTGGCGACTCCCCTTACCTTTGGTGACTCTCCTGACCTGTGGCGGGCGACTTGGCGACTCCCCTTACCTTTGGCGACTCTCCTGACCTGTGGTGGGTGACTTGGCGATTCCCCTGACTTTTGGGGGATCTGTGACTTGACAGCTCTCCTGCCCAGCCAGACCTTCATAGAGTGGGGCCAAAATGAAGGTTTTCAAGGTGTAAATTTCCCCGAAGTTTCAAGGTCAATCGGTCTATTCTCTCCCGGATAGTTCGATCGATCGGTAAGATTTCTTTTCATTTTTTATGCAAATCACCTAGAATTGTTTGTAAATTAACTAACTAGACATTTAATTAATCAATTCGGTAATAAGTAAATAAAAATGGTAGAAATTCATTTCACCTTTCCTCTGTTTAAGGTTGTATGTTTGTTATTATTATTTTCATATATCCCGAAAAATACAAAAAAATTTGATTAATGTGCAAATATTAACACCAAAAATAAAAAGAAAAATAAAAATATGTTAGAAACTAACTGTGGATGTTTCGTATGTAAATAAATAAGGAAATAATCCACTTGGCTAATTACTACTAAAACCAGTAGAAGTTTACCACAATACAGCCATTTGCACTCAAATCAATCAGTTTAATCATAGTGGACTTAATGCAGGACTGAAATTGATTAGAAACAGTATTAAGCGCGCCCATTCATCGCATCCTACTTTCTGGGTGATTTACAACGTTATATTGTTTATCTCTATCAGAAAATAATGACCATATTACTTAATTAAATGGGAAATTGCCTTAGTATGGATGACTCATTCCGAACCCAGAAATCATTTGGTGGTGATGACGAATGGGATTTTCCCGAAAAGGAATCTACCTGTTTGTTAATCACTAGGTGATCCCGAAGCAATTTGGGTGGCAACTCCACGTTTTTCATAAAACCTAAAAATCCATTTAGTGGGTATGTCACCATTGTTATTGGACACCAACCGACGGGCAGGCGGTAATGACGTGTCACGGGCACTCTATCCACAGTGGCGACTCCACTGGGGAAGTTTTTTTAACAAATAAAAATGAATGAAGATTTCGAGCAATTTCCCATCTTTTTAATTAATTTGGTCATTGTTTTCTTTTGCATTGCACGTAGATCTGCATTTTTAGGAGTCTTTATTAAACCCCGGTACCATTTATAATGCAATTCAACGATTCCACACCAGTTTCTTGGATTGTATTATCGATGGACCACTCACAAAGATTGAGTATCCTACCCGACTTACCATCCTGGCAATGGTTAATGTGTCGCGGTTAATGGGAAACTCATACTAGATCTCTTACCATCCTAGCAATGGTTAATGGGAGTCCGACTCTTTGGGAGCCTTCTTAGCCAAACCAAAGAGTCAAAGCCTAGCATGTAATGGCCAATAGAAGTTTCCACTAGGTTGTACCCGCTAATTCTATCTGTTGTAATGTTGCCATGAGTATTTATGATAATCAAGCCTAAAAGCCTATGCTGAAACTCTGCCAGCCTAAAAGTGAGAGTGGGGGCAAAAGGATAACAGACTGGATTATCATGGATGCTAGTATCTGCTAAGACAGTTAGAGAGAGCATTTATATACGACGGTACTATCATCCCCTGTTGATGAAATACAGTACCCCAGCCTACCTAGGAAACTGACTTTTGACCAATGAAATATGTGTGTAGGAGAAATAAGGTTGGAAGGCCTGCC